>MCJB01025866.1:68073-134843 GCA_002018475.1 Nicotiana obtusifolia
GGGGGTAACAAGGTAACATGGATCTGGTTCGTAGGGGGAACATTGGATCTTGCTGGGAATGTGATTTTCGAAAGGAATATCATTTTTGAGTTTCTCATCATCAAAAAGGGGGAAATTGATAGGTTATGTGATTATGATTTTGATGATTTGTCAAACTTCATAGAGGAACCAGATAGGAACCTGATACAATCTGTTCCTTTGCATTTATTGCAACATGCTCAGTTGTCTGGCCAAACTCTAAAGAAATCAGATAAGGAAACAACAAAGGGAACATATAGGATCAGTTCCACAACTATTAAACAGTCAACTATACAGTTGTAAAAGTTATTTCACTGTACCAACTGGCAGTAGTGCAGTGGCACAGCCGCTGCTGCTAGAGACCAAACTTAAAGCTGAAATATCCCTATCTATTCACACATGCTCTCTCATATAAAAACAACATTATACATTGTTTTACCTAACACTTGACAATCTAAAAATCCTATCATTCAAGTGCCATTCGCCACTGTTTCCTCCAGGTGAACTCAAGAACAAAGCTGCTAAAAACCAAGGATCAGATCCCACCACTGAAGATGCCTTGAGTCCTTAAGTTTGTTGCGTCTTTGTATTTTGTTCTTTACTTGTATTCCTACACGGATTTTTAGTATTATTTCGTAGGATGTCATTTAACCATCATGTGCTCTTTACTTACTGCTTGTCTAATATGGGAACTGATAGAGAACCTGATTCTCTATACTATTTGGTGGGCCCTAAGTAATATCATTTGGTATCAGAGCAGGTTCTTTCTAAAAGATTAACACCTAGAAAGGATCTTCACATGGCTGCTCCACCAAACCTCGAGGAAGGACAATCGACCACAAGACACCCAAGATTCAACGACAAGTACTATGGATGGTGGAAAATAAGAATGCATGACTTCATCATGGCTGAGGACTCCGAACTGTGGGGCATGATTTGTGATGGTCCTTTTGCTCCAATGAAAACATCTCGTGAGGGAACAAGGACTGTCCCAAAAACAGTAAAAGAATACAGCAATGCTAATCGAAAGGTTATTGAAAAGAACTTCATAGCAAAGAAGATTATAGTTTGTGGCATTGGACCAGATCTCAACATGTGAATCTGCCAAGGAGATCTGGGAAGCTGTCAAAATGGCCCATCAGGGAACTTCTTAGGTTAAGCAGTCCAAAATTGATATGCTTACTACTGGGTATGAGCTTTTAAAAATAAAGGAGGATGAGTGCATTCACGATATGCACACACATTTGACCTCCATTATCAATGAGCTCCACTCCCTTGGAGATGTCATCCCAGGAAACAAGCTGGTATGGAAGATACTCAGCATACTACTAGGAATGTAAAGTGAATGCTATCACTTAAGTTAAGGACCTGCAGAAACTGACCATTGATGAACTCATTGGAAATCTCAACAAGTATGAGACGAAGTGGAAGAAAGATCTTAAAAGAAGAGAGCCCAAGAAGGAGAAGAGCCTGGTTCTAAAGGCTGCCAATAATGACTCAAGTAGTGATGAGTTAGACATGGCTTATCTTACTCAAAGATTCCAAAAGATGGTTCGAAGAAATGAGGAATTCCCAAGAGAGGAAGTTCAAGAAGAAACTCCAAAGGAAATGATTGTTTTTATAAGTGTGAAAAGCTGGAACATGACTGCCCTCTACATAAGCAGGACCACTACAAAAACAACACTAACAAGGTGGCCAGGAGGAACCCGGTCCCTGCCAGGAGGTTCAAGAGAAGATATGTTGCTGACAACGTTGTGAAGCAAGCTCTAGCTGCCTGAGGAGATTCCTCTAGTGAATCTGAAGCAAAGGATGACCAAGGAGACACGTCCATAATGGTTGTGAAAAGTGGATTTTTAGAGTATGATTCTATATTTGCACTTATGGCCAAATCTGATGATGATGAGGACAAGGAGGAAGATGAGGTAAATTTTCTTGATCTTCAAAGAAACTTGAAAACTTACTCTCAAAAGAAACTGATGTCTTTAGCAAATATTTTGATGGATGCTTATCTTAACCTTTTTAATAAGAAAATTGCATTAACTAAGGAAATTGGTGATACAGAACAAGAGAGGGACGATATGGTGGTTGTAATTGTAGATATGAAGGAACAAGTGGAAGAGATAACTAGAGAAAATACCTTACTGAAAAATTAAATAAAAAAATGGATGAACACCCCTAAGGAAAAAGAAATGGTCAGTGAGGCTCAACTTGAGCTTGTGAGCTCAAGAAAATTAAAACAAGTCTTGCTACTAAGCTTAATAGGAATAAACAACTTGGGGAGGATCTAAAGATGGTTAAGAATGATCTTGATAAGTCACATAAATGGACTTGGTCCTCTGATGTTATAACGTCTATGTACAAGAGTAATGGTGGAAACAGGAAAGTAATCGGGTTCCACAAGGATCTAACCCCTATATTCCCCAGAGCAAGTATGTAATTATGACTGATAATTGGCTTGTACTCATTGTGGTCAAACTAGTAATTACAAGAATTCTTGTAAAGCTATAATTTAGTCTCTGTAGAAAAAAAAAATTTTGTTGAAAAGAAGCCTACTGTTGAGGAACCTGGTCCTTTGAAAAAGCAATATGTGTTGCCAGCCTCGACAAAAAGGAGTTTGATTCACCCTTTCTATCATGTCAAAATCTTGCACTGTCACCAACCTCATAACCAATGAAGTGGTATTGATAGCAAAAAGGTTCAAGAACATCTATGCTGCCGATTTCAACTCACTGAATAGTGGTGATCTATCATGCCGAAGTACCAATATTGATGATGATGCGGAGCTGTGACACAGATGACTAAGGCATGCAAGCTTTTCATTATTGAACAAGTTGGTCAAGAAGAACCTGGTTCGTGGGTTGCCAAAGTCAAAGTTCAAGGATCATAAGGTGTCTGATGCCTGTGCAAAAGGGAAGCAGGTCATCTCCTCGTTTAGACCAAAGAAAGAAGTAAACACCTCAAGGGCACTGGATTTTCTTTATATGGTCTGTGTGGACCTATGAGGATACCTAGCAGAGGAAGAAGTATATCTTTGTGATTGTGGACAACTATTCTATATTCACATGGACATTATATTTCTGAGGACCAAAGATGAAACCTTTCCAGTATTTATTGCATTTTTGAAGCTGATTCAAGTGAAGATAGGGTATCATGTTGTGAGTATTAGATATGATCATTGAACTGAATTTGATAATGCCAAGTTTGATGAATTTTGTGCTGAAAATGGCATAGCTCACAATTTTTCTGCTCCTAGAACACCTCAACAAAATGGTATTGTGGAGAGAAAAAATAGGACACTTGAGGATATGGGTAGAAATATGTTGATCGACAGTGGTGTGCCTAAGAGTTTTTGGGCTGATGTAGTCAATACTGCCTGTTTCTTGATTAACAGGTGCATGATCAGGTCCCTGCTTGACAAGACTCCCTAAAAACTACTCAATAGGAGAAAGCCCAACCTAACTTACCTAAGAGCGTTTGGATGCAAATGTTTTATTTTCAACAATGGTAAGGAAGCTTTGGGAAAATTTGATGCAATAAGTGATGCCGGTATCTTTCTTGGTTACTCCTCCCAAAGCAAGGTCTTCAACAAATAGACTCAAGGTGTAGAAGAAAGTGTGCATGTAATCTTTGATGAATCCCACGAATCAAGTGGAAAAGGGTCACATAAAAAGGAAGATGATGATGGAGATTTCTCAAAGGTTCATGGAGAAGCCATAGATATTGCAAATGGAAAGACTAATTTGATGAGTCAAGTAAAGCAAAGTGATGAAGAAGATTCAGCAGAACCTCCCGCAGAGACAGAGGAAATCGATACGTCTATCACCGCGACTGAAGCTGAGCATAAGGTTGCTGAAGCTGTATCAGGTACTCCTCATTGAGGAAAAAGGAGTGAAAGTCATACTTCCATTGATGTCAATGATAGTTCAAATATAGGAGAACCTGGTCTCTCACATTCGGAAGTTCAAGTATTTAATTAGAAGCACAAGAGTTCACATCCTCTACAAAATGTGATCACTCCCTTAGACTTTTGTATTCAAACTAGATCCAATGCAAGAAATATGTTTGCTTTCTCAGCTTTCCTTTCTCAAATCGAGCCTAAAAACATCAAGGAATCATTAAAAGATGCTAATTGAATTGCTGCTATGCAAGAAGAGCTCCATCAGTTCGAGAGAAATAAAGTGTGGCACCTGGTTCCCCGACCACCAGACAGAACAACCATTGGAACCAGGTGGGTGTTCAGAAACAAGCTTGATGAGTTTCGAAATACAACAAGGAACAAAGCAAGGCCGGTGGTCCATAGATACAATCAAGAAGAAATGATTGACAATGATGAGACATTTGCTCTTGTTGCTCGAATGGAAGCCGTAAGAATTCTCATAGCTTTTGCATCTCATATGGAATTTAAGTATTTCCAAATGGATGTTAAAAGTACATTTTTGAATGGATATTGGAAGGAGAAAGTATTTATCAAGCAACCACCTGGATTTGAATGTCATGAACATCCTAAAGATGTCTTTAAGCTTGATAAGGCTCTATATGGTTTTAAGCAGCCCCCTAGAGCATGGTATGAGAGATTGTCCAAATTTCTTCTTGAGAATGGTTTCTCCAGAGGAAAAATTAACAATACTCTATTTTTGAAGAAAAGAGGGAGAATTTATTGATTATACAAGTCTATGTTGATGATATCATTTTTGGTGCAACAAATGATTCTCTTTGTGAGGAGTTTGCAAATCACTTGGGTAGTGAATTTGAGATGAGCATGATGAGTGAGCTAAAATTCTTCCTTGGGTTACAAGTGATGAAAATTTCAGAAGGGACCATGATCAGTCAACAGAAGTACATCAAGGAGCTACTGAAAAGATTTGAGATGGAAATTTCTATGACCATTGATACTCCCATTGCCACTGCTACTCGGTTAGACATGGATGAACCTGGTTCTCCTGTCAATGAAACTATGTATAAGGGTGTCATTGGATCTCTTTTGTTCCTGACGGTTAGCAGACCTGATATTGTCTTCACTATTGGATTGTGTACTAGGTTTCAATCAAGCCCAAGAGAATCATTTGAAGGTTGCCAAGAGAATCCTGCGGTATCTAAAGGGAACGCGTGACCTGGTCCTCTTCTAAGACCTTTTTGGATATGCTGAAGCTGATTATGCTAGATATTTGGTAGATAGAAAGAGTAACATCAGTGATGGCACATTTCCTGGGGTCATGCTTGACCTCATGGGGTACAAAGAAACAAAACTCTGTGACTCTTTCTTCTGCTGAAGCTAAGTATGTAGCTGATGCCTCTTGTTGTACATAACTACTTTGGATGAAGAAACAATTTGATGATTTTGTTTTGTTTGCGAATTGTGTTCCATTATTATGTGATAACACAAGTGCTCTCAATATGGCAAAGAACCCGGTGTAGCACAGGAGGACAAAGCACATTGATGTGCGACATCCCTTCTTGAGGGACAATGTTGAAAAGGGCCATATTTGTATGAAGTTCTGCAAGACAGAGGATCAGGTAGCAAATATCTTCACTAAAGCACTGAGCAAAGAGCACTTTGAGAGAAATCGACTGGAGTTGGGATTGACCAAACTCAACTAAGGACCTGGTCTCTCGATGATTGGCTATGTAAATAAGGAGAGGTACAATGCTAAAAGTGTTTTCTGGCGACATCTAACTCAATGCTATACTACTACATGTCAATCCTCCCAAATCATATAGTCATGTTCCCCAGTGAAGTCTTAAAAACCAAACTCCCAAAAAGATTGTTTATTATCCCTCCCCTTTTGCTCCTAATGAGAAAGCAGATTCAACCCAAACAATATCCACTTCTCAAATTCTTCAAACCACAGAAGAAACTGTAGAAGGCGATGACGTTTTCGAAGTGTCTAGTCAGCCCACTGTGACAGAGGAAGTAAGACTGGAGAAACAGTCGAGTTCCTGTGCTGCTGAGGGACCACATGCATCTAAGACTTTTGAGGCTCTGGATGCTGAGGAAAATATTTCGAGTATCTCTTTTGTATCAGGTAAACCTCACCCTATTCTACTGATAAAGAATTACTACATATGGAGGTTGAGGGAAATTTGAGTGCCATAGACCAAGAGGAATCTAATCCTCTTGAAAAGGAACCTGAAGTTGTGACAGGTTTGGTTGAGGGGCCAATGACTAGTGGTAGTGGTGAAGAGACTCAGGGGGAACTACTGAGTCAGGGAAAATATAGGGTGAGGGGGAACTAATGAGTTTAGGGGAACACATGACTCTTTGTACTACAGGGGTACCTACAGAGGGACCTCGTCCCTCTGCCCTAGGGGAGTCTTCTGCTCCTTCTTGGGATGAAAAACCAGGTTCTAGAAGACCTCCCCTAGATAGTAATGACTTTCCCCTTTTGCTTTCCCCATTACTATCCTTTTAGACATTGAGTATCTAGAAATGAGGCATAAGTCTGTTTGTAATTCTGCTGGGAGTGAGGAGGTTGATTCTGATGATCAAGTTGTGATAAGCTTTTTGACTGCTACAGGTAGTGGTAAAACTAAAAATAATGTTGTTCCCAAATGCCCTACTACTAGACAATAGAGAAAGGCTAAGTTTGATAATGCTCTAAAGGCAAGTAAGGAAAAGAAGAAATAAAGGAGATTAGTGAAGAGCAAGCTAGTCGACGAGGAAGATGTGCCACTAGCAGATGTGGTGGAGGTTGATAACGAGGATCCTGTCAAGGACACACCTCCTCTTGTTATGAAAAATTCAATGAAAAGTGTTGCTACTAAGGGAAAGAAACCAGTGTCTGAGAATGAAATTGTGAGTGACGTTGCTGATGAAGTGGAGAAGGAAGAAGGATTAGATAAAGAGAAAGTGGAGAAGAAGAATCCTATGCGGAAGATGTAGAGTACTAGCGAGGAACTTGGTTCCTCCGAAAGGGCAAGGGGTGGATTTTATCTTAAATATTAAAAAAAAAAACAAAAAGTATTATGGGTCAAGTATTTGATTGTGAGATCGTTGAACAGGCAAGAATGCGATAACTTGTGGAAATTGTGAAATTTCAAAAGTGGACCCACCTTTTTGAAATCCAAAGTCAAAAGGTATATGAAGATTAAATACGAAGTTTCTACGTTGGACTAATTATGGTGGATGGGGACACATCTTTCCCGAAGATCGAGGGGAAGGACTTCGTCCTGGATGAGGACACACTTGGAGAGATTCTTAACATCTCCACAGATGGGATGAATATAGTGGAGGCAATTGGTTCCCCTAATTTTAAGAAACTAATTATCAAAAAGGAAGCCATTTTGTCTAGGGAAAGAGCGTACAAAAAAGCTCTACAATCAGAGTACCGGCTATTGTTTGGGCTGGTGAACAAAGTGCTACTGCTTAGGACTGAGAGAAGATCTATCACCTCCATTGCAGACCTGGTTCTTCTTTAAGCACTAGCATCCTTCACCTCTTGTAGTCTTCCTGACATCATGATTGAACACATGATGAAGGTGGCAAAAGGATGGAAAATATGGTCTCCCTTATGGGTTCCTCCTTACCAAGGTCTTAGATCATTTCGAGTTTCAATTGGGAAATGCTTCCGTGGGGACAAAATATTATATGTTTACCATGAGTACATTGGAATAATGTAAATGTGTGGTGAAGAAGGGAGGTATGGGGAGCAACTCAACTATTTCTCAACTGATTCATGCTCAGGAGTCATCCAATGCAGAGATCAAGCGCCTTTAAGCTCAAAATGCTATTCTGCAGTCCAAGCTCACTCAAACCAGCCAGGAACCTGGTTCCAATAGCTCCCAAGGGGAAGAAATCTCAAGGCTGAAGGTTGAGAATGCTGAGTTGAGGAAACAGGTTGAGAACCTGAATGAGCAGCTGAACACTAATCAAAGAGCTGTAAATGAATGAGTGGACTGTCTCCTCAATGCTTTTGCTCCCTAATCTTTCCTATCTCCTACCCAGTGTCTCTTACTTTTAAACCCTTTTCCAGTCCTATCTTACTCATGTCCGACTTTTGTTGTTGTTGTTATTGTTAATTGATGACATTGAATTTGTTATATTTGTGTGATTGTTATTGCTTTTCTTTTGTTTTTCACCTTATTAATAAGCAACAACTATCTATTTTTGTGCAATATTAATCTCTTGTTTCAGCCTTTGACCATGTTGTATGCATACAAGTGGCATGAGTTAATGTTGCTGGGCTTCTTTTTGCATGTACTTATTATATCTTCTTTTCCATGATGCCAAAATGGGGAAGATAATTGAGGGGGGGGAGGGGAGGGGGTAACAGGGTAACGGAGATCTAGTTCGTAAGGTGAACATTGGATCACGCTGAGAATCTGGTTCTTGAAAGGAATATAAATTCTTAGTTTGTTTTAATAAAAAATAAAGAATTGATAAATGATGCAATTATAGTTTTGATGATTTATCAAACTTCAAGGAGGAACCAGATAGGAACCTGATACAATCAGTTCCTTTATGTTTATTGTGACATGCTCGGTTGTCTGGCCAAACTATCAAGAAATCCAATAAGGAAACAACAAAGGGAACAGATAGGATCAGTTCCTCAACTGTCGTACAGTCAACTCTACAATTGTAAAAGTTATTTCACTGTATCGACTGGCAGCAGTACACGGCACAGACATTGCTGCTAGAGACCAAACTAAAAGCTGAAATATCCCTATCTCTTCACACATGCCCTCTCTTATAGAAAAAATATTATACATGGTTTAACCTAACACTTGACAATCTGAAAAGCCTATCATTCAAGTGCCAGCCGCCAATGTTTCCTCCAGGTGTACTCAAGAACAAAGCTATTACAAACCAAGGATCAAATCCCAACACTGAAGATGTCTTGAGTCCTTAAGTTTGTTGTTTCTTTGTCTTTTGTTCTTTACTTGTATTCATACACGACTTTTTAGAAGTACTTTGTAGGACATCATTTAACCATCATTGTTTTGGTTGTTTGACTAGAGTTAGTCAAGAATGTTGCTTTGTAATAGAATTATCGCAAAAGGCTTACAATAGAGTTATTGTAAGGAGTGAGTGATTAAGAGTTTAATTCCCAAATTGCAATATGTTGTAATTTGATATTTGCTCAGTTTAGTGGAGATGAAATCCTACAGGGTAGGTCGTAATTTTTAATCTCTTGAGCAAAGGAAGTTTCTACGTAAATATGCGTGTTCTTTACTTACTGCTTGTTTACTGTGGGAACTGATAGAGAACTTGGTTCTCTATACTGTTTGGTGGATCCTTAGTTTCTCTCATATAACAAATGGATAATTAATGTGTTTAACTTCTATATTTTTAAAGGCTCAAATGGGGGGGTTCCTCAAGATTGAGAGACTAGGAATTTTTCAAAAAGTGATCTATTAAAGAAACCATGAATAATATGGATACCAATATTATCCGTAGGTTAACTCATCTTTTAACCATATTGGTCGAATAATTAATTTGTTTTTGCATTATTCATATCTGACACGACTATATTCGACCAGACCTGCCCGTTTGCCGCATCTAATAAGCATTAGTTGTAATTTTGTTTTTGGTATTTCTTTTCGGTTTTAAAAGCTTTCTTAGGGTGAGATGGGCCATTAATAATGAAGCAATATAGAAAACGAAGTGTTTTTGTTGGGAGTGAGAATGGTACGTGGTGAAGTTGTTATTGCAATACTATTAAACTAGAATTCCATTGTCAAAGATACTTACCTAAGTCCTAATGCATGGACTTAATGAATTCAAGTTAAAATTGTGGAGACTGTCAAAATGCTATTCATACTGTCTGGTCAAAAAACTGATGGAAGATTGTCTATACAAGATAGCTACATACTAAAATCCTAAGTGAGGTACATGTAGTTAAACCTTAAATTTGGAAAGACAAAAAAAAAGAAAGAAAGAAGCAATACGCGTTATGGAGGAGTATATTTTGGTATGGCCCTCTTTAACTTTTTAAGCTTGGAAAAACCGATACCTTTTACCTTCTGAATGTAACAAAAAATAAAAATCTTCATTGACCTGAAATAAGTTTGCAATTTCTAACTACTTCACAAACCAACATGAATTTTTTGTTTGTAATGTATACCCCAAAATGACTAAATTCCTCTTTTTGAAATTTTATTTGTGTGTTGAATTTTTTCTTGTATTTTTAGGAAACTCATAATCTCTATAGGTATGGGAAAACCTACTGTTCTAATAAATTTGGGATAGAAAAAACTTTCTGTCCTTGTTGGATTGAAAAACCTTTTTCTTATAGGTTTGAGACTCTTTTTGGGATCTATATATAAGAGTTGTAGTTTGGGATTCGATAGATTGTATTGTGCTTTTCTTCTCATTCATAGTGAAAAATTCTCTTTGCTTCCACCTAGAGAGAATTAGGCTTAGCCGAACCTCGTTAAATAATTGTGTTAATTTTTTTCTCTCTATTTACCTTGTGTGTGATTGTATGCTAGTTAACCCACGATTTTCCGCAATAATTAGTATCAGAACGAGATTCGGGTTTCTACATATAATATAGGGTTAAGATGTCTTCATTATGTTTAACAAGGTACGAAGTATAGAAATCGATGGGGGTTCTACTGTTTGTCTATTGAATATTATAATGAAATCGTTCCTGGTGTTACAAGGGTTATGGAAGGCAATTGGTGAGAATTTTCCTGAAGAGATGAACGATACAGAGAAGGCAGATCTGAAAAAGAGGGCTTTGATCTTCATGAGCGTTACTGTTGATGACCAATTTTGACCCTTCTTTTAAAAATTCATTCATTTAAACTTACTAATTTCAAATAAATATGTTAAAGATATTTTCTAATTAATAATACCTATTTTTAAGTAATTAATGGTGTTAATTAGTAATTTGGTCATTATATAATTATAAGAATATTATCTTTACTATTTTACCATTTTTAAAACTATAAAAATAATTTTTATATTCATCACATAGGTTTATAATTAATTTAATAAGGTCGTTCCTTAATTTTGGCAAAATAGCCTACTATTTCTAAATAAATCCGAAATTAATCACAAATAGAAAATAGGATATTTAACAATTAATTAGCTAATTTATAGTGATTAACAGTGTATTTAATGATTTTAATTTCTATTATATTTTTATCGAATTATTTAAGTTTAATTAAATTAATTTGTAAGAGGTTAAAGATCAATTGGCTACGTTTGCAATTATGTAATTAAATAAAAAGTGATTACTTCTTAAATAAAAGAATAACCAAAATACCAAGCCCAATTGCCCCATCCGACCTAGTCCAAATGACCCCCTAGTCCATTGCGGCAATCCGCGTCTCTTTCCCTAGGCCAATCAAAGCTTGCCACGACGCCCGTCCCATTCCTTCACAAAACAAACACACACCATCTTGGCCGTTGATCCATATCATCAATTGATTAGTTTTAATCCCATTTTTAGTTATTTTTTAAAGACTTGTCGTGTTTTATCTCCGTTGTCGGATAACAAGAATCCAACGACGATTGATTTTTCTCCATAAAATTATTTTAAAACCCCTAACTATCAAAATAATCAGAGCAACTGATAAAATGGTACAATGGCTCTCGTTCCATCTCCTACTTTTATCCTAGAGACAACCAACCCATACCCCAAACCCTAATTCATTTCTATCCAACGTTGCCGCCCCCTTTCCCCTTTTGCTTTCTACTCAGACGTCTGCCCTAACCTATCTATCTCTAAAATATTGCACAAATTTGTGCCATGTCATCTTATTCAAGCTTGAAATGCCTATATGTCCCCTATTATCCGCGAATCCTGCTATTTCTTTCCATTTTCGTACGATAGAATTAAAAAACCAAATCAAACCCTAAGACCCCAAATTGTGTTACTGAACTCACCTATTCCATCCTCTATGTTTTCAAATCCATGGCATGCGTGGTTGAATTTTTTAATCACCATTATCATTTTTCGTGTCCAGAGATCAAACATAGTGACCTCTGGATATTGGGGTTTTGTCCGATGGATTCTCGCCTTCAACGCCCATTCTTCACTCAGGTAAATCTTTCAACGATTTTCCCCTCTGTCTTCTTCAGTTTTCGCTCATTTTGGTGTCATCATCTGGTAGTAATCATTCTCCAGTACTACCATTTTGAATCTGCCGGAACCCTAAGGCTTGAAGGCACTATAAATAGTATCCTTCAATGCTCTCACCTAACAGGACTTACTTCCTAACACAACATAGAAAACGAAAGAGAATTAAAACCCTAGATTACTCACTAATTTTCTTTTCCTTCTCAGGTTCTCAGTTCACCTACTTTTTAAGCTTTAGTCCAGATTCTTAACGGCTAAACAAGAAGCTTTTGTTTGGTTTGCTGCCCAAAAGAAGATCAGTGAACCTCAACCTTTCTTCTCTTTTAATCGTTAGATTGAAAGCATGTTTGTCTTGTTGTTAAATGGCTCTATTTCTAATATGTTATGATTGATATCTATGCATGTTTGTTATTAATCCATAACTGATCACTGAATTATAGAATTACAAGCTTCTTAATGTTATGAAATCATAGCCACTTACTAATTAGTTATTCTGGTAATCCTAATAAACATGTCTTTGGGTGGCATATATATATATATATATATATATTGTTAAGCTCATGAGAATAGCAAAGAACTTTCAAACGACCTTAATAGTTGTCTTGTCTTAAGATGTTCTTTTGTAACTCTCATGTGTGCAATGTTAGTTTATCTTAGTGTTATTGGTATGATTCACTTGATATCCGGCCTAAGTGGATATGAATATATGATGTTAAGTATAGGGCTGTTACTTAATCTAAGCATGGTAGTTTACAACGCTTGAACTGTCTCATTCTTTAATGGGCTCTTCTGTGATTCTGTAACTTTAGAAAATTAGTGTAAGAAGCTTCTGTCAGCTCCCATAATTGTTTTATCATGTCTGTGAACTTCACTTTATGAGATAATGCCTCAAAATAACTGGATTAAGCTCTAATGAACCTCTGCACTTTATTCTGTCTGCTGCTATCTACTTTGTTCAAGTTAGGCCTAGAAGCCTAATTGAAATTTGCACCTACTATAGTTGAATACCATATAATAGAATCAAGTGTTGTAGAACTTCATCATGAAAGACTAATCTACTTAGCTTATAACTGAAATATGCTTACCTGGTATAAGCTTTCACTATTCAGGACCACTATAATGATAATGTTAGGATAATCCCATGTTGTTTGGTACTCAATCATATTGTAATATTGTAGTTTGGTTAGAATACAACATGTACATATTTAATGTCTTCTATTGGGAGTACTGCACTCATCCGTGTCTCAGAAGGGAACTGCTGCTTGGATATCATGTTTATGATTGTATTTCCAGATCATTGAAACCTACTGAGTTTACTGCAATTTACCCATGGGCTTAGGAGAGCCCCTTTGATGTTTATCTACCCTATTTGTATATAGGTACGTATATCTAAGTCTTAACCAACCTAGGTGGAATGAAAAAAAAATGTATTTAGAGGTTACTTATGAATGTATTTGCCTGCCTCTGCCCTTTAAGAACTTTGAAGTGGACTGTTGAATCTCATACTTAGAGAGGAGTAGAGTGTTATTAGATTTTCTCTACATATATACATGACTAACTACATGATTACAGCTAATGATCTTCATATGTAAGAACTTGCTAGTAGGATTATTGAGGTTGACACACCTGATACCTTCTAAGCTCTTTTGAACTACAAGACTTACTTATTCTGAGTTCTTATATTAATATGTTGTTATGCTCCCATTGCTTGCTAGCACCTATATTGATCCTGTTGAGTACTCTTAGGCCAGATAAAAGTATGTGACATTGTATCCTTGTGTGCAAACTATGATAGGTTTGATGATGTTTTGGTGTTCTGAACAATTATTTGTAAGAAATATACCTCTCCTTCTATATGGTCACCACTCTGGTATTGAGGTTTACATTGAGTGGCTTATTAGCATATAAAACTTTAGAGAAGAGTAAGTGTAAGTACTTAGGGGTATTTGGGAGTAGAATTTAGTTCTTTGTTGAGATACTCTCCCTGACACAAGCACTGCTCGGGGTCATTGAGACCCTTGTGAACTTTGAAGTGCCAGGGATCCAAAGAATATCTTGGCCATAAACGGAATTTTACCCTAAGCCTTTAATCTATTGACATTTTCTAATCTCTTTAGATTTAGTGTTCAATGGAAATAAAGGTTTTCACTGTAAATTGTTTTACTATGCGTGACTTCATATTAATTTTGCATTCTTGATTACTGTTGATTGTTACAGTTTATCTTCGGCCTATATTGGTGTTACTTATGTTTAAATAAAATATTGGGCCACATAACTAATGACTCTTTCTTCATATGTCTAAATTGGGCCTGCCGAGTTCTCAAAGAACTCAGGTGCAAATTCTTTACCAAAACTTTGGAGTCGTCGGAGCTGCTGCTGTTTGTGTTTGCTATCTGCTGGGCCTAATTTCCTTCAGGCCCAAATCAAGAGTCCATCTCTTTCCTCTATCGCTTTTAATAATTTGATGCTATATGTTATGTATCCAACAGTAACAATATTTGGTTGAATGTTTTCTTTTATTTCTTTGGGTTATATCAATAATCTAAGCAAGCCCTTAAAACATAGGTAAAAATGAAAGTAGTAATACAACCTAGTAGTAAGCAATTCAAATTGTCGATCACTTCTGTTTAGCTCTTAATTCTTACTAACGATCTTCTTTCATGTAATCTTTGAAATAAAGGCAGATTGGCAAAAGAGTCATCAGCTTTCTCTTTAAAAACAAATAGAAAATCGAAACGAACCAGAAATGATTTCAAAAATCTGGCTATTTCTGCGAATCAAACACTGCTGCAATTAAGGACCTTTTAAAATGGTTTGAATTCAAGTAAAAAATTTGAGAATCAATATTCAAGGTATACCTAAGGCCTACTTATTAACAGCCTTTACTTTACTATACAAGTAGCCATATCACTTTAGAAGATAAAGTATTTAAACCTAGCCATATTTTTTCAAAGCTTGCAAATATAAACACAATAGATATACTTCCAAAATTCTTTCAATTATGTAGACTTTTTGCAAAGGCTTTTATAAGTGAAACCTACATCCTCTTTTTAAAAGCACATATACTATTTTCTTTCAGAATGATAAGCTCAAAACAAGACATAGAGTAAGCTATAAACCCTTTAAGCTCTAACTATGTAAAATATTGACATCTAATTCCTTAAGCATATTCTAAGTCCTATGGAGTTACCTCAGGTAGATTTAGGGGGTGCCTAACACCTTCCCCTTAGAATAACAAGAACTCTTACCCAAAATCTCATTGTTTAGCAGGCTAACAGGATAATGATCTTAATAATTAAATAGGTACCTTAATATACCTTTACATATTAGGTGGCGACTCTCTTTAATCACCAACAGGGAAACCACTAGTTGAATCTTGTTTTGACTCGCGCAAAATAGGGTACAACAATTACAGATAGCATTCTTTGGGAAACTGCTAAAGAAACTTCTGCAGCAACATCATGGAAACGCTAGAAGATCTGTATTCTAAGAAATCGCTGACAAACTGCCTCTACCTAAAAAAGAGGTTATAGAATCTTTGTATGAATGAAGGTACACCTGTCAAAACTTGATGAGTTTAATTCAATTATAATGGACCTTAAGAATACAGATACTAAAATTGAGAGGGAGGATCAGACCTCGATTATGTTATGTTCTTTACCACCATCTTATGATACTTTTGCCTATATGTATATAGGAAAGACAATATTTCACTAAAAGATGTTAGTAATGCACTAAAATTTAAAGAGTTGAAGAAGAGATTTCTAGAAAGTAAAACTGAGGCTGAGGGTCTTGTGAGTACAGGAAGAACATAGCAGAAAGACTTTAATAGAAAAAAGTCAAAATCCAGGTCAAAGTCTAGAGCAAGAAAGCAAAACTGCTATGAGTGCGGGGAGCAAGGTCACTAGTAAGATTGTCCTAAGTTGAAAGACAAAAGAGGGAAGCAGAAAATAGATAATTCAGCAAATATTATTGACATTGAAAATAATTCTGATGATAGTGCCTATGTTGGGGAAGTTTGTGTCGTAAGTTCTAGTCATAGGCAGAATTCCTAGGTTCTTGATTCTGGTGCTACTTTCCACATATGTCTACACAAAGACTTAGTTTACAACTTATAAACAGATGAGTGAGACTGTCTACATGGGAGATGATAATTTATTACCAGTAAAGGGGTTTGGTAACATCAAATTGAGAATGTTCGACATAATTCAGAAACATTGAGTGTTGGCATATTCCTCGGTTGAAGATAAATTTAATTTTCTTTTTGACTTTGAATGACCAAGGATATAAGTTCCACTCTGAGAATGCAATACTTAAGGTGTGTAAAGGCTCTATGGTACTCATAAAGGGTAAAATGCATTCTAAATTATATCATCTTCAGGCCAGTGTAGTTGAAAGGGAAGCTGTTATAGCTTCTGAAAAAGGTGAATTGAATTAGTCTCAATTCTGGCACTTGCAACTTGGTCATATGAGTGACAAGGGATTGTCTTTGTTGAGCAAGCAAAATTTGTTGGATGGGTACACAAATCAAAGTTTGAATTTTTGTGAGCATTATATGTTTGGTAAACAGACAAGGATGAAATTAAGCAAGAAGTCAAAGCACCAACCCAGAGACAAGTTAGATTATATAAATTCAAACTTGTGGGATCCAAATAGTGTTTCCTCCAAGAGAGATGCCATGTATATTATGGCTTTGATTGATGATTACTGAAGAATGGTATGGGAAACAAAAGATGAGGCATTTTCTGCATTTGTTAAGAAGAAGATAATGGTTGAGAGGTAGACGGAAAGAAAGGTTAAGCGTCTCCAGACTAACAATAGGTTAGAATTTTGCAATTATCAGTTTAGTGATTTCTACAATAGAGAGGGCATAGTGAGACACCACACTTGTGTCGGAACACCATAACAGAATGGTATTGCAAAACGTATAAACAAAACGCTTATTGATA
This sequence comes from Nicotiana obtusifolia, assembly GCA_002018475.1. Lineage (NCBI taxonomy): Eukaryota > Viridiplantae > Streptophyta > Magnoliopsida > Solanales > Solanaceae > Nicotiana > Nicotiana obtusifolia. Next base: position 85,067 of record MCJB01025866.1, read on the forward strand.
GGGCATGAAGCATGTTTTCACACTCATATGTTAGTAAGAATTTTGGGCTGAAGCAACCAATACGACTTGTTAATTGGACAACAGATCTCCATCCGCAACTATTGAGTTTAAAACTCTTTTTGAGGTATGGTCCAGTTCGCTTGCTAATTATTCAGATTTGAGGATATTTAGTTGTTCCGCTTATGCTCATGTGAGGGATGGAAAACTTGAACCGAGAGCAAAGAAGTCCGTATTTCTAGGTTATGCAAGTGGAGTTAAAGTTTATAGGTTGTCATGCACAAACCAAAAGATTCCAGGGTTAATTATAAGTAGGGATGTGACATTCAATAAATTTTCCTTACTAGAAAGCCAGAGGGAGAAGGAAATAGTTGAAATATTTTATGGTATCAGTGACCGCCTAAAGCTAGAAATTGAATCTCTACTAGCTCAACTAATTAGTTTTTAAGTAGAAAAAGTGGAGGAGGTGCAAAATATTGATCAAGATGATAATATTAATGCACTTGTGCAACCTCAACCATATGGCATTGCAACAAGTAGAGAGGAGAGAGTGATCAACCAACCACAAAGGTTTACAAACATAGTTGATGGTAATCTTCTTGGATATACGAATCCTATGAGATTTGCTTTGGAAATGGTAGAGATCGTTGACACGTTTGAGTGCAATAGCTATCGATAAGTTATTTCTAGTGTAGAACAAAATTGACGGAGTTGTGCTATAGTTAAAGAGAATGGGTATTTTAACAAGTTTAGGCATTGCATAGACTTGGTTGACGTGTGCGGCAATGGTTAGAGCCCTTGCAAGGGCTGAGGGGAAGGTAGAGAGACGTTGTTCCTATTGATGAAGAGAATTCAAGCTAAGGGGAAGATTTGTTATTGTGGCTTGAATTTTTTCCTTACAGTTTTAGGAATCGCATAATCCCTATAGGTTTGAAAAAACCCATTGTTCTAAATAATTTGGGAAAAATACCTTATTGCCTTTGGCAGATTGGGAAACCTTTCTCTTATAAGTTTGAAACTACTTGGGATCTATATATAGGGGTTGTAGTTGGGATTCTATAGATTGGATTGTGCTTTTTTTTTTTTGTATTCATTGTGGAAACTCTCTCTGCTTCTGCCCCAAGAATTAGGCTTAGCCGAATCTCGTTAGATTTTTGTGTTAATTTTTTTCTTTTCTATTTGCTTTGTGTGTGATTGTGTGCTAGTTAACACACGATTATTCACAACAGGAGAAATAAACAAGAATAAAAGGACAAGTTTGAGAATACTAATGCTTTAATATCCAAGTAGTAGAAATCTTTTTGAAACATGTTCAAACGCAGTAATTCTTCTCCCATCTAGATCATATCAATTTCAATGAGGCTGGACTATGCATGGGTTAGCTGTTTCTTTTAAACATGTGGATCATTGGCAAAGTCGAGGACCGCATTCTATTCAAGAATTTCACATATGGATTAAGTTGATCCAACTGAGCCCAAATTATTAGGAATGATCAAATAATTCTCTTGTGGAGAAGAAAAACTATCCAAACTTCAAGGTTTGAAAATCTCTAACATCCTCTACTCTAATGGAGTGATACCAAAGATAATCAATTAATTAAGTATTAATCTCAAAATTAGATAAGACATATGGGCTTGAACAACTGAGCTAGTCCAACCTAGCCCGTGATTTAATAGGCCGAACTAATATTTTTGGAGCCCATTTAAAAATGAGGCTTTTAAGCCTAGCCCAAGTAATCCCGTGGCCCATGAGAGTTGAGGGAGGTTGGGCCGACCCGGCCCGGCCTGGCCCATGGGCCTAATAAACCTATTTAATTAAAAATATAAGAAACTAAAAATAATCAGAAGAGTAGTCCAATATCAAATTGGTAATATTATTATACAAATTTGAAAATTTCTTATTCTTAAAATTTTAGTTATTTCTTACTGGTTAACTAATTAACACTGCATATAATTACAGTTTTAAGTGAAAATGAAGATGTTAAGATATATTTTTCAGAAGCGGATTTAAATATGCTTGATTGAGATGATTTGTTGGTGTTGGATATACCATTAGCTCATTGAAAATATATTTGAATAGTTTGTTTTCAGTATTGACTTTTAATGAATAGGGTATTGTCCTCCTTTTTGTGTTTTATAGTAGTCTATTAGGACAATATCAATAGTTATTAAGTTTTGCAGAAGCTTTCATCCAACAAGTATATTTTTAGACTTGTAAATATATATATATATATATATATATATATATATATATATATATGTATATATATATATATATGTATATGTATACATTATATACAACACTTATATAAAGCAATATATATATATATATATATATATATATGTATATATATATGTTTCACAAGAGGATTTAAATATGTTTGATGAAGATGATTTGTTGGTGTTGGTGTTACGACCCAAAATCCCAAACTGTCGTAATGGCGCCTAACTCATCTACTAGGCAAACCGACAATCACATAACAACTACGCATTTTGAATTAAAAACATGATTTAATAAGCTCAACAACGGAAAATCTCATAGATAAAAAAAACCAACTGCAACTGCAACTACAACAATCCCCAAATCTTGATGTCACCGACTACATGAGCTACTGAGTATCAACATAGTTTGAAACTCTAGTACAACTATGTGAGAATAATAGAAACAATATTGAAATAATATGAAAGGAAGGAGAGTCAAGGGCTGCAGGCGTCATAGCAGCTACCTTGAAGTCTCCGAACAGGTACTAGCACCACTCTAGCAATCATCGTGTTCAGATGTACCTGGATCTGAACACGAAGTGCAGAGTGTAATATGAGTACTATCGACCCAATGTACTTAATAAGTAACAGGACTAACCTTGGGTTGAAAGCAGTGAAGAGCTTAGAAAGATACAGTCTGAATCAAAATAATGGCAAAACAGATATAACAAGATAATGACAGTAATAACTCAAAGAAACTTCCGTATTCAGCTCGTTCACAGTATAGAAATTTAGGCATGCTTTCAAGTTCAATGATATAAGCCCAACACTAATAAAATATGCCAAATGCAGCTAGCATGAGAAGTGTTACATCTCTATCTATGCCTACATGTCAAATGTAATTTATCACAGTGAGAATCCCAAGTACTCCCACTCTCAGAGTACTCAATCTGTCTGTCTCATTTCTCACTCATCACACACAATCACTCAGCACTGTACGGGTGCTTGGTATCAATTCCCCTCACCAAAGCAAGTGTATATAAATCACTGCGTCTACACCCACTACAGGTATGTCAAACTCCGGAAGAGTGGATCCTACCCAGGCGCTAATATAAAGCCTGTACGGCCTGCTGCGGCGTGCAGCCCGATCCAAAATAATAAATAAGTCAATAACGCCTGTTGCGGCGCGCATACCCATCCACAATAACTATCACAACCCAAAACGTAGCCTGTCGTTATGGCGCCTGACGTAGTACTACGCAACCCGACGCCTTAAAATATTTACAACACTTCTAACTGAAAAATGAATTAAAATAGGTTTACATAATTAAATCTCTCATAAACTGGATAGAAAATCAAAATTCAATACGGAAATTCCCAAAATCAAGTGTATCACTGAGTACATAAGCGTCTATACAACACAAGTCTGAATACTGTCCATGTAAAACTGAAACTAAATACATAAAACAGAAAGATAGGGGAGGAGAGTCAAGGTCTGCGGTCTCCAGTTAGCTACCTCGAAAATCTCCGAATGACTAAGTTGCTCAGATAATCAGCACCTACCGTGTCTGGAAACACATGATCTGCACACGAAGTGCAGGGTGTAACTTGAATACAAGCAACTTAGTAAGTACAAGTCTAACGATTGGACTGACAGTAGTAACGAGCTTCACAGGTACAATTCAATTACAGAATTACAACATAAGAAAGTAAGCATGCTTTCAAGTTCGACAATTAAATCCAAAATAGTTAAATCATGTCAAGTTCAATGAAACAGAATATGGCACAGCTCAGTAACTACATGAAAGTTATATATATGCCAACTGATGTACAAATAGTAAAGAAATCATGTGCATACTCTCAGAGTATCAGTCACTCAGTCCTCCCATTCACTCCATCCTCACAGTCACTCAATCCTCCAAGTCGCTCGGCACTCGCACTCACACTCGTACTCGTACTCAGTAGGTACCAACGCTCACAATGAGTGTGCAGACTCCGGAGAGGCGATTCCAGCCCAAGCACTATAATAACCCAATCATGGCATGAATGAAATAAACATGTTGCGGTGTGCAGCCCGCTCCCATAAATATCCTCACAATCAGGCCCTTGGCCTCATTCAGTCATCAATCTCACGGGTCTCTCGGGCTCTCAAAAATCATAATAATCAGCCTAAACAATGATGATATAATATATCAATAAAGGACAACAGAGACTGAGATATGATAGCAAGTAAAAGCTGTGACAGAGTAAAAATGGCAATTTAGCAAATAATTCAACATGTAACACGACCTCTGTGGGTCACTAGAGTACCAACACGTAGTCTAATCATGAGTTCTAACATGATTGGCAGCTCAGTTTATCTAACACATAGTGAAAATACGGATAACGACAAGACTAAACAACTATACAGCTCCATGGAATCGACCAAGTCCCAATTCTTAGGGTGTACGCCCACACGCCCGTCACCTAGCATGTGCATCACCTCAACACTAATCACATAACACGTAATTCAAGGTTTCATATCCTCAGAACCAAGTTTAGAACTGTTACTTACCTTAAACCGTGCAAAACTCCACTCCTACATGCCCTTGCCTCGCGAATCAGCCTCCAAATGTCTCGAATCTAGCCACAAACATTTCGATGCAATCAACACGAGCTAACGGAATCAATTGCATAAGAAAATACTAAGTTCTTAATCAAAAGTCAAAAAGTCAACTAAACACCGGCCCCCTGGCCCACGTCTTAGAGTCCAATAAAAGTCATAAAATTTAGAAACCCATTCAACCAAAAGTCTAACTATACCAAATTTACCATAATCCGACACCAAATCGTTACTCGAATTCCCAAATTAAACTCTCCCAATCCCTAGCCTCAAACTCCCAAATTCCACCTAAAAACTAAGGAATTCCAACTTCTACAATCATGTCAAAACCTATAAAATCATGTCCGATTGACCTCAAATTTTGCACACAAGTCACAAATGACACAACAGGCCTATTCTAACTCCCAGAACCCCAATCCGAGCTCGGTAACCACAAAGTCCACTCTCGATCAAACTTTTAAATTTCCAACTTTCGCCATTTTAAGCCTAAATCAACCACGAACCTCCAAATCACTATCCGGACACACTCCTAAGTCCAAAATAAGCCAAAGGAGCAAACAGAACCATCAAAACTCCATTCCGAAGTCGGTTACACATAAAGTCAATTTTCGGTTAATCTTTTCAACTTAAGCTTCCTACCTTGGGACTAAGTATCTCAACTCATTCCGAAACATCCCCGAAACTGAACCAACTACCACGGAAAGTCACACAGTAACTAATAAGCATAAAATGAGCAATAGGGGAACAGGGCTACAACACTCAAAATGACGGACCGGATCGTTACATCCTCCCCCTCTTAAACAAACATTTAGCCCCGAACAGGTCTAGAAACGTACCTGGAGTCTCAAATAGGCGTGGATATCTGCTTCGCATCTCCCGCTCGGTCTCCCAAGTAGCCTCCTCAACTAGCTAACCTCTCCACTGCACCTTCACTGAAGTTATGTCCTTTGACCCAAACTTTCGAACCTGTCGACCCAAAATGGCCACCGGCTCCACATCATAAGTCAAATCACCATCCAATTGAATCGTGCTGAAATCCAAAATATGAGACAAATCGCTGACATGCTTCCAGAGCATAGAAACATGAAATACTGGATGCACACTCGGCAGACTAGGCGGCAACGCAAGCTTGTAAGCCATCTTTCCAATCCTCTGAAGCACCGCAAACAGCCCAATATACTTTGGGCTCAACTTGCCCTTCTTTCTGAATCTCATAACACCCTTCATGGGTGAGACCTTGAGCAGTACCTTCTCCCAACCATGTAAGCAACATCACAAACCTTCCGATCGGTGTAACTCTTCTGTCTAGACTGCGCCGTTCGAAGCCGATCCTGAATCAATTTAACCTTTTCTAAAGCATCCTGAACCAAGTTAGTACCCAATAACCTAGCCTCACCCGGCTCAAACCACCCTACCGGAGGCCGACACTGTCTCCCATACAAAGCCTCATACAAAGCCATCTGAATGCTCGATTGGTAGCTGTTGTTGTAGGCAAACACTGCGAGCGGCAGAAATTGATCCCAAGATCCCCCAAAATCTATGACACAAGCGTGTAGCATATCCTCCATATTTGAATAGTGCGCTCGGACTACTTGTCCGTATGAGGGTGAAATATTGTACTCAACTAAGCCTTTGTGCCCAACTCTTGCTCCACAGCTCTCCAAAACTGAGATGTAAACTACGTGCCCCGATCTGAAATGATAGACACCGGCACACCGAGAAGGCGAACAATCTGGCGGATGTACATCTCATCCAACCACTTTGAAGAATAAGTAGTCCCAATTGGAATAAAGTGCGCGAACTTGGTCAACCGATCCACGATCACCCAAATAGCATCAAGCTTCCTCAAAGTCCGTGGGAGCCCAACCACAAAATCCATGGTGATACGCTCCCATTTCCTCTCCGGAATCTCAAGCCTCTGAACTAATCCGCCCGGTCTCTGATGCTCATACTTCACCTGCTGAAAATTTAGGCACCGAGCTACAAACCCTACTATATTCTTCTTTATTCATCTCTATCAATAGTGCTGCCTCAAGTCCTGGTACATCTTCACGACACCCGGATGAAAGGAATAACGCAAAATATGGGGCTCCTCAAGAATCAACTCTCGTATCCCATCTACATTGGGGGCACATATCTGGCCCTGCATCCTCAATACCCCATCATCCCCAATATTAACATCCTTGGCATCACCGTGCTGAACCATGTCCTTAAGAACAAGCAAATGGGTATCATCATACTGGCGATCTCTGATGCGATCATATAAGGAAGACCGAAAAACCACACAAGCTAGAACCCGGCCAGGCTCCGAAACATCTAATCTCACGAACTAGTTGGCCAAGGCCAAGACATCAATCGCAAGAGGTCTCTCACCAACAGAAATAAATGCAAGGCTACCCATACTCACCGCCTTTCTACTCAAGGCATCGGCCACCGCATTGGCCTTCTTGGGATAACACAGAATGGTGATATCATAGTCCTTTAGCAGCTCCAACCACCTCTGCTGCCTCAAACTTAGATCCTTTTGTTTGAACAAGTGCTAGAGACTCCGATGATCTGTAAATACCTCACAAGACACACCGTAGAGATAATGCCTCCAAATCTTCAATGCGTGAACGATGGCAGTCAACTCCAAATCATGAACAGGGTAGTTCTTCTCATGGGGCTTCAACTGACGTGAAACATAAGCAATCATTCTACCCTCTTGCATTAAGACACACCCAAAACCAATCCGAGAAGCATCACAATACATTGTGTAAGAGCCAGAAGCTGAAGGCAAAACTAGAACTGGAGCTGTGGTCAAGGTAGTCTGGAGCTTCTGAAAGCTCTCCTCACGCTCATCTGACCACCTGAAAGGAACACACTTCTGGGTCAATTTGGTCAAGGACGACACAATAGACGAGAAACCATCCACGAAGCAACGATAATAACCGGCCAAGCTGAGAAAGCTCCGAATCTCCGTATCTGAGGACGGTCCAAGCCAACTCTGAAATGCCTCTATCTTCTTTGGATCCACCTTGATCCCCTCATTGGACCCCATGTTCCCCAAGAATGCCACTGAACTAAGCCAAAACTCACACTGGGAGAACTTGGCATAAAGCTTCTCTTCCCTCAACTACTGTAGTACAATCCTCAAGTGTTGTGCATACTCCTCCTGGCTACGCGAGTACAGTAGGATATCATCAATGAATACTATGAAAAACGAGTAGAAATATGGCTGAAATACACTGTTCATCAAGTACATGAATGCTGTTGGGGCGTTGGTCAGCCCAAAAGACATAAGAAGGAACTCATAATGACCATAACGGGTCCTGAATGCCGTCTTCAAAATATTTGAGTCTCGAATCTTCAACTGGTGATATCCAGACCCCAAATCAATCTTAGAGAAAATCCTCGCTCCCTGAAGCTGGTCAGATAGATCATCAATGCGCGATAAATGAGAGTTGTTCTTGATTGTAACTTTGTTCAACTGCCTATAGTCGATGTACATCCGCATAGTACCATCCTTCTTCTTCACAAACAGAACCGGTGCACCCCAAGGCATCGCACTAATCCTAATAAACCCTTTATCAAGAAGTTCCTGAAGCTGCTCTTTTAATTTCTTTAACTCAACTGGTGCCATACGATAGGAGGAATAGAAATGGGCTAAGTGCCTGGCACCAAGTCAATATCCCTGTCCCAACCTGACTCCTCTACTGCACTGGACCTCCGAGGAATGAGGACACTATCTCCACATATGCCCAAACTCCCTGCACTCGAAGCAACTCCCCCTTGGTGGTGGTGGGGTCTGAAGGGTGCCCCGAGTACCAGGATAACTGCTAGAAGGACCTGGCATAGATGAACCCTGAACCGATGGAGCACGGGATGAACTCTGAGCTGGAAGGGGACTGAGAGATGACTAACCCTGATGAGCACTGTATGAACCATGGCTGGATGATGCATCATGATAAACTGGACGAGCCATCTGAGTATGCCTATAAAGACGACCCTTAATGTGGTAGAACTGACCCCCGGAAGGAACACTGCTAAAACCACCCGATCCACGAGGCCTCTTGGCCTGCCTCTCCTCATGCTCATGACTACAGATCATCTCTAGTAGCCGAGCAACATCAACCACCTCATCAAACCGAGCACCAGATACACTCTCCTGAGTCATAAGCAAAACGTAACTTATAGGTGAGGCCATCAATGAATGTCCTAATCCTCTCCCTCTCAGTGGGAACCAACCAGTGACGAGCCAACTCTAAAAATCTCATCTCGTACTAGGTCACAGACAGGCCATCCTGACGTATGGTTGATGGCACAAACTTCTTTAAGAAGAGAACGGAGAACTCAAGCCATGAAAGTGACGTAGCACCGACTGGCCTGCTCCTCTTATAGGCCTCCCAGAATCTGAAGGCAACCTTAGTAAACTGAAAAGTAGTAAACAAGACCCCCTGGTCTCTAGAATACCCGCCGTACAAAGAATCAGCTGGCACCTATCCAAGAAGTCTTGAGCATTTTTTCTGACTTAGCGCCACTGAATGATGGAGGCTGGAGTATCCCAAACCTCTCAAGTCTCTTATTCTCATCCTCACTCATAACGGAACCCACTTGGGCCTGAGTAGCTATAATTGGCTGGGCTAGTAGCACCCCTGGTGTCTGAAGTCCCTGCATCACCTGCTCTGGAGTATGGGCTGCGGGGGTCCGAGTACCTCCCGTTGCCTGAGAAGTGGCTGGCGCGGTCTGAACAGAAATTGCCTGAGGGAGGGTAGTGCACACAGTCAAAATTTGAGCCAAAGCCTCCTGAAGGCCTGGAATCACAATGGGCACAGCTGGTGCCTGAGGTAGTCCCACCGGCTCAACCACATCTAGAACTTGCTCCTGAGTTGGAGTGACTAGTGGATCTGCAGGTACTGCTCTAGCTGTTGTAAGAGCTCCATCTCTGCCCCTACTGCGACTTAGGCCTCTCGTGGTCCTAGCCGATGGTATTGGTGGCTGTCCATCCTGTTCGGTAGCACGTGTCTTCACCATATATGAGAGAATAGAATTACAAAAGTTTTTAGTTCCCGAAATCAACAAATTCGCACGACAAGAATACAAGAATGTGAAGTTTCCTAAGGGTTCGACAGCCTCTCGAAGATAAGTACAGACATTCCGTACAAATCCGCAAGACTCTACTAAACCTGCTATTGACTCGTGAGACCTATGTAACCTAGGCTCAGATGCCAACTTGTCACAACCCAAAACATAGCCTGTCGTGATGGCGCCTAACATGGTACTAGGCAAGAAGACACCTCAAAATATTTCCAACACTTTTAAATGAAAAATGAACTAAAATAGGTTTAAATAATTAACTCTCTCATAAACTGGATAGAAAATCAAAACTCAATACGTAAGTTCTCAAAACCAGGGTGTCACTAAGTACATGAGCGTCTATACAACACAATTCTAAAATACTGTCTATGAATAACTGAAACTAAATACATAAAACGAAAGATAGGGGAGGAGAGTCAAGGTATGCGGACGTCGGGTAGCTACCTCAAAATCTCCAAATGACTAAGCTCCTCAGATAATCAGCACCCACAGTGTCCAGAAACACCTGGATCTGCATACGAAGTGCAGGGTGTAGCATGAGTACAACTAACTTAGTAAGTCACAAGACTAACGATTGGACTGAAAGTAGTGACGAGCTTCACGGGTACAGTTAATTACAGAATTACAATACAGGAAAGTAGGCATGCTTTCAAGTTCGACAGTTAAAAGCCAAAATAGTTAAATCATGTCAAGTTCAATTGAAACAGAATATGGCACAGCTCAGTAACTACATGATAGTTATATATATGCTAACTGATGTATAAACAATAAAGATATCATATACTCTTAGAGTATCGATCACTCAGTCCTTCCATTCATTCCTTCCTCATAGCCACTCAGTCCTCCCAATCACTCGACACTCGCACTTAGTAGGTACCTGCGCTCACTGTGAGTGTCAGACTTCAAAGGAGCGATTCCAGCCCAAGTGCTATAATAAGCCAATCATGGCATGAATCAAATAAACATGTTGCGGCGTGCAGCCCACTCCTATAAATATCCTCACAATCAAGCTCTCGGCCTCACTCAATCATCAATCTCACCAATCTCTCGGGCTCTCAAAAATCATGATAATCAGCCCAAACAATGATGATATAATATATGAATAAAGGACAATAGAGACTGAGATATGATATGCAAGTAAAGCCGTGACTGAATACAAAATGGCAATTTAGCAAAAAATTCAACATGTACCAATACATAGTATAAGCATGATTTCTGACATGACTAGCAGCTCAATTTATCTAACACATAGTGAAAACACGGATAACAACAAGACTAAACAACTATACAGTTCCATGAAATTGACCAAGTCACAATTCTTAGGGTGTACGCCCCCACTCCCATCACCTAACATGTGTGTCACCTCAACACCAATCACATAACACGTAATTCAGGGTTTCATACCTTCAAAATCAAGTTTAGAACTGTTAGTTACCTCAAACCGTGCAAAACTCTTCTCCAACACGCCCTTGCCTCGCGAATCAGCCTCCAAATGTCTCGAATCTTGCTACAAACCGTTCGACATAATCAACACGAGCTAAAGGAATCAATTCCATAAGAAAATACTAAGTTCTTAATCAAAAGTCAAAAAGTCGACTCAAAAGCTGGCCCCCGGGCCCACGTCTTAAAGTCCAATAAAAGTCACAAAACCCTAGAACCCATTCAACCACGAGTCTAACCATACCAAATTTACTAAAATCCGACACTAAATCATCACTCAAATCCCCAAATTAAACTCTCCAAATCCCTAGCCTCAAACTCCCAAATTCCACCTCAAAAACACACAAACTAGGTGGAAAATTCACTGGGGAAACATAATTATTGAATAAAAATAACCATAAGTGACTTACCTCAAGAAACCCCTCAAAATCCCTCTCAAAAATCGCCTTAGACTGAGTTTGCAAAGTCCAAAATGAGCAAAATCACGAAACCCTCGAATTTAACATTCTGCCTTGCTGCTTTCGCTTCTGCAGATCATTTAACTACATCTGCAGTTCATCTTTTGTGGTCCAAGCATTGCATCTGCGAAGATACACTGCACACTGGCCCTTCACACATACGGCCTTTCTTCTGTGATTATTCCTTCGCCTCTATGGACTTGCCTCACGAGGCCCTCTCTCGCTTCTACGAAGCTTTCTCCATGCCTACGCACTCGCAGCTGCGAAAATTCCCTTCGCACCTGTGGAACTTCATAGCTCCAACCAACCTCGCTATTGCGCCTCTCCATCTGCGCCTGCGGCATCGCACTTGCGGCCAATTCCCTCTCAGGTGCGATCACATCGGAAGCTCCCAGCTTCAGCAATTCTCTAAGTCTCATTTTCGATTCGTTAGCATTCAAAATCAAGCCGAGGCCCCCGGAACCTCAACCAAACATACCAACACGTCCTAAAACATGATACGAACTTAGTTGAGCCCTCAAATCACATCAAACAACATCAAAAACATGAATCGCACCCCAATTCAAGCCTAATGAAAACTAAGGAATTTCAACTTCTACAATCAATGTCGAAACCTATCAAATCACGTCCGATTGACCTTTAATTTTTTACATAAGTCACAAATGAATTAGCGGACCTACTCCACTTCTCAGAACCCCAATTCGAGCTAGGTAACCATAAAGTCCACTCTCGGTCAAAATTCTAAATTTCCAACTTTCGCCATTTCAAACCTAAATCAACCACGGACCTCTAAATTACTATCTGGACACGCTCCTAAGTCCAAAATCACCCAACGGAGCTAATGGAACCATCAAAACTCTATTCCGGAGTCGGTTACACATAAGTCAATATCCGGTCACCCTTTTCAACTTAAGCTTCCTACCTTGAGACTATGTCTCAACTCATTTCGAAACATCCCCAGAACCGAACTAACTGTCCCGGCAAGTCACATAATAACTATTAAGCATAAAATGAGCAGTAAATTAGGGAACAAGACTACAATTCTCAAAACGATCCGGCCGGATCGTTACATAACACTCACAATTCGGCTTTCAGGCCCAACTCAGTCATTAATCTCTCTAGTCTCATGGGCTCACAAGTCTCATACTACTCAGTCCAAACAATGATAACATGATATAACAGTAAATGATAACAGAGACTGATATATGATATGCATATGAATAAACATGACTGTGTACATAATTGCAATATAAGTAAATAGCTCAACAGTAGAAATAACCTCAGTGGGTTCCAACAGAATAAGCGCATAGCCTAAACATGATTTCTAACATGAATCACAGCTCCATTACTCTAACAAGGAGGAATTACACGGATAAAAACATGAGTAGATAACTATACAGTACCACAGAATCACCCGAGCCATAATTACCTCGATGCACGCCCAAACGCTCGTCACCTAGCATGTGTGTCACTCCAACACCAATCATATAAAACGTATTCTAGGGTTTCATACCCTCATCAAGTTTAGTAGTGTTACTTATCTCAAAGTGCATAACTCAATTCTCCAACAAACCCTTGCCTTAAAAATCGGCCTACGACCGACTCGTATCTAGTCATAAACAACTCAATATAATCAATAAAAATAATAGGAATCGATCCCATACGATAAAGCTAAGTTCGTTAATCAAATTCAAAAAATCAACCCAAAAAGTCAACCCTGGGCCCATGCCTCATAACCCGGCAAAAATCACAAAATTCGAACATCTATTCAATAACAAGTCCAATCATACCAACATCATGCAGTTCCAACCATAAATCGACCCTCAAACCCCCAAATTTTACTCTTCAATACCCATTCCAAAATCTCCCAAATTTCACCTAAAAAACACATAATCTAGGTGGATAAATCAATGGGTATCCAATATTAATGGAGAAATGTGATCAAAAGTTGCTTACCTCTTGATTTATCATGAAATCCCTCACAAATATCACCCCTAGCCGAGCTCCAAAAGTCAAAATATGATGTAATACTCTAACCCACAATTAGAGATTATAAATAGCTTGCCTAGTTGCTCTTCTTCGCGAACGCGGAAATTGCCTCACATTTGTGAAGCACAAATATACTCAGTTGCCAAATCCTCCATCACGAATGCGATGGACTCTGATCTAATGCCTATGTGAATGCAACCCCTCTCACGCGAATGCTTAGGCTAAAAGCCTGGTGCCTAGTCCAGCCTCAACCTTTTACGCGAACATGAATCCTTTCTCGCGATCGCGATGCAACATACCTACTAGACCTTCTCGAACGCAAAAGATAAAAATCTCTTGCCACTGAAAAACTCTACGCAAATGCGATCTCTTCATCACGAACGTGATGAAGACTACACCAAACACTAGATCAGCAGTTCTAAAGGCCAAAACTCAATCTGAAATCAATTTGAATCTCACCCGAGGCCCCCGGGACACCATCCAAACATACAAAAACATCCTAAAATATCACTTGAACTTAGTCAAAGACTCAAATCACATAAAACAACATCAAGAACACGATTCGCACCCCAATTCAAGCCTATTGAAATGAATGGATTTCTAAATCCTATAATCGATGCTGAAACCTATCAAACCAACTCCGATTGGCCTCAAATTTTGCACACAATTCATAAATGACACAATGGACCTATTCCAACTTCCGAATCCAAAATTCGAGCCCGGTATCCACAAAGTCATTTATCGGTCAAACTTCTCAACTTTTCAAACCTTCAACTTTTCAACTTTCGCCAATTCAAGCTAAAATGACCTACAGACCTCTAAGTCAATATCCGATCATACTCCTAAGTCCATAATCACCATAAGCTATCAGAACCATCAAAACTATATTTCGGAGTTGTTTACTCATAAGTCAATGTCCGATCAACTCTTTCAACTCAAGCTTCCAACCTTGGAACTAAGTGTCCCAATTCATTCTGAAATATCTCCAGAACTAAACCAACCACCCCGGCAACACACATAATCACAAATGAACAAAGAATAAGCAATAAATGAGGGAACGGGGCTACAAAACTCAAAAAGACTGGCCGGGTCGTTACAGTTGGATATACCATTAGCACCTTGAAAGTATTTTTGATAGTTTATTTTGAGTATTAACTTTTAATGAATGAATATATGTCCTCCTTTTTGTGTTTTATGATCGTCTATTAGGACAATGTCAATAGTTATTAAGTTTTGCAGAAGCTTACATCCAACAAGTATATTTTTAGACTTGTAAATATATATAAATTATTTTTTACACTTTAGGTTAAAACTTAAAGTTTTAAAAATATAAAAAATAATTTTTAAAAAGAGCAATCTACTCTAAATTCCCATGCAATCCAAATTTAATACCCTTCTTTACCTATTTCTAAAACAATTACAAAACATACCCACCCAACTCAAACTTATTACATGTCCGCTAGAACTCTAGTCCTTAAGCCACAAAAGACTCCTAAAGCCAAATTGACAAACTTTTCTAGTTATTCTTTGGTTAATCAACCAAAAACAAAGTAACTTTCTTTAAATTTTAGTTTTTTTTGCAAGATTGTTGGTTTTGGAAATAGCTAAACTTTTTCTTTATTTCTCTCCCTCTTTCTTTCGGTTTTAGTTTTAAATTTAGTATTGAATTAGCTGCTAATTTATTTAGTATTTGAATTAGCTAAGCACAAAATTCAATTATAGAAAAATTTCAAACTAAAAAAAAAATAATTAAACTCCATGTGTATAAGTATAAAATTTCAGATATGAATTTCATGTGTGTTTTGAAGTGTTTTATTATTGGAATTTAGTGGGATTGTTTTATGATATGTAGATTGTGGTGTTAATGATTATTTTTGAAGATTTTATTGTGACAAAAATTAATTTGCAATTGGAGGACCTTGAAGCTTGAAACTCATAAATAGGGTTTGTAGCTATTTTTATTTGATTCCGACTGGGGTATATATGTTCGAAATGTTAATTGGAGGATGTGGCTATATTCTGAGTCAATTTGGTAGAGTTATTTGAGTTAAATTTTAAAATTTGGGTTGAAATTGAGTTGAACTAGCAAAGAAGATAGATTTGTACTGTGTACCAAAATATATTGTTGTATACCATATTGGTATACAATAAATATGGTATATAATAATTAATTCGATCGTTTATAATTAATTACAAAAGTATACTGCTAATTTTTTTGAAGGAACGAACCAATCATCTATATACCATAATAACATACTACATACTATTTTTGTATATAATATTTAATTCAATAATGTATAATTTATTGCGTTGAACTGGCGAAGAAGAATTTGTACTGTATACCAAAATGATATATTATATACCATTTTGGTATTATTTTCATCCAATGATATACTGTTATAGTATACTATATAACGTAATAGCATACTATTATAATTTGGTCCTTTAAAATTTTTTAAAGATTTTCATTGAGTTCTTTTTCAACTTTTTAATGGATTTTTAATGTTTTTTTTTCCTTAAACCAAAATATTGAGTTTGAAATATTTGATTGGAGGTTTGTGGCTAAAGTTTGAGTCAATTGGATGGAAATTCTGAAGTAGATTTTTGAGATTTAGGTTGAAATTGAATTGAACTAGCGAAGAAGACTAATTTGTAGTATATACCAAAATAACATACTATATACTATTTTGATATATAATATTTAACTCAATAGTGTATAATTTATTGCATAGTGTATTATTACGGTATATGATATAATGTAACATTATAGTTACATTTTTTTTTCAAATTTTCAAAAAGAAATTTATGGGTCCTTTTTCAACTTTCTAACAAAGTTCTCGATATCATATATGTAACAACCCGATCAGTCGTTTTACTTTCTAGAACCCCGTTTCCTTAAATAAGACTCCCCATACGTGCTTTTACTGTTTTATGACTTGCGGGGATGGCTAATTCGAGATTTGGAAGGGTTGGGGTTGAAATCGAAACACTTGGTTCCTTAAGGTTGGCTAAAACGGCTAATTTTGACTTTGGTCAACATTTTCAGTAAATAACATCGGAATCGGGATTTGCGGTTCCAATAGGTTCGTATGATCAGTTTGGACTTGGGTTTATGTTCGGATGGGGTTTTGGGTGATCTGGGAGCATTTTGATGCCTAATAGTGAAATGTTGCTCTTTGAAGGTTTTAAAGTTCTTTTAATTTGTTTTGGAGTAGGTTTTGGTGTTATCGAGGTCTAATTGGGATTCCAAGATTAGGAATAGTTCCGTATGATGATTTAAGACTTGCATGCAAAATTTGGTGTTACTCCGAGTAGTCTAAGTATGATTCAGCGCGTTAGGAGTGATTTTGAAACTTGAAGTTCATAACTCCATTCAATTTGGTTTTGGGGTGTGATTCTTGGTTTTGTTGTTGTTTTACACGTTTCGAGAGTTTGAGCAGGTCCGTATTATGTTTATGAACTTATTGGTGCATTTGGACGGGGTCCCAAGTGGCTCGAGGGTGTTTCGGATGGCCCGGAGCTGAGTTAAGAAAACCAGAAATTCCAGTTTCGATTTCCTTCTTCACAAACATGGAAAGACCCACGCGTTCCCAATGAAGGATTTGGGCAGTGGGGCAATTTGCCCTTCGCGTTGATAACAGGATCGCATTCGCGGAGCCTTGAGGTCCCGGGCCTACTCATTCGCGAAGGCCCCATCACGTTCGCGTAGAAGGAAGGGACCTGGGGAGGGTCAGTGCCAATTGCTTTTCGCGTTCGCGTACGGCAGGGCTGGTGCAAATCCGCGTTCATGAGGCCTTGGTCGCGTTTGTATAGGCCAAGCTTTTCTGGGCCTAGCCGTTTGCCTTCATGAACACGAGAAGTGTTCCGCGTTCGCTTAGAAGAGGGCAGCTGGGCAGTGTGTTGTAAATATCGGGACTTAGCCATTTTTGAGTTCATTTATTACTCACTTGGACGATTTTGGAGCTTTAAAGAGGGGGATTTCAACCTAGCTATTGAAGGTATGTAATTCCTATCCAATGTAAGTTTAATACATAGATTTTGGGTAGATTTTAACATGAAAATTTATGAAGATTATGGGTTTAGATAAAAAAACCTAGGTTTTGATAAAAAATGGGATTTAACCACGAAAATGATTGCGGAATTTAGTGAAAATCATATATTTGAGTTCATGAGGTTATGGATAAGTACTTTCTTCGAGAATTTCCGAAATCCGGGCATGTGGGCCCGGGGGTGAATTTTAGGAATCCTTCAATTGGGGTTGGGTAATCACTTTAGTGGTTAGAATATGAACTTTTGAACATACATTGATTTATTTATACAACATTTGACTAGTTTCAGATTGTTCAGCACCGAGTTGAGGCCTTAGAGTGAATTAGAGGCCAGAAAGTGAGCTTTGAGACGAGGTAAGTCTCTTTTCTAACGTTGTAAGAGGGAACTCATCCCCTTGGGTGTGTTTTGTTGTAAATTACTTGTATGGGGAGCTTCCCGTAGCTATATTCCATGTGATGTCTGGAGAGTCTTAGGTTTACATCATGCTTTATTGGCACCGTTATTTGATTATACTTATTAATTGTCTTGAATAAAGCTAAGATTGAGGATTTCAAGATTTAAAGCTTCTTGTTTAAACTCCTTACTTTTGGAAAGAATTTGAAGAATTATACAATAACTTTGAGAAAAATTTGTTCACTCACGTCACAAGTATTTTCGCGAGCGAGGTAAGTTTCACTACTCTCATGGGAGCGGGCCGTTCGCCTCGGCAGGCTAATAGATGCATCAATGGTTCGTGTCGTTCGACCCTTGGCAATGCACAGTATGTATGTTGTATTTTGGATCAGGTCATACGACCTCGACATAATTCGTGCGTAATAATACTTGCAGCCCAATTATATTTGATATTGCTTTATTGGCTTGAGAGGTTAAGTTGTTAAACGATTGAAATTTGTTTGGAATTTACTACCAGTAAAAGAATTGTTTATCTATTTCTTGTTATTGAGTTTTCAGTTCATTTATATAGCCCATGTTTATTAAGAATTTTCATTATTTTATTGTTAGACCATAGTAAGTGTCGGAGTCGACCCCTCATCACTACTTCTTCGAGGTTAGACTAGATACTTACTGGGTACATGTTGTTTATGTACTCGGCTACACTTCCGCACTAATCGTGCAGGATTTGAGGCAGGTGCATCTGGTTATCATTCCGGGCCGCATCCTTGATTCCACGAGATGTTGCGGTAAGCTACCTTCCGAGCCCGTTCCGCAGTACCCAAAGTGTTCCATTTGCTTTTATTTTCTGTCAATTTCACTTCCGGCAGTAGTGTAGTATTCTTTTGTATATTCTACTAGTAGCTCATACACTTGTGACACCAAGTCTGGGAGATTATGCTAGTGGATACTTATTGATTTTTTTGAGTAATTACTTCACCCCATTTACTTTTATAATTGTTTACTTTCTCAGTTTAATTAACTTTATCACTCCTTGATTATTGAATAATTAAAAATTAACTATTTCAAATTCCTAAAAGAAAAGATCACTTGGTTAGTTCACTGTTGGCTTGCTTAGCAGTAACGTTGGGCGCCATCACGCCCTATAAGAGAAATTGCGTCGTGACAACATGGTACCAGAGCACTAGGTTCATGTAGGTCTCACCAGTTATGAGTAGGCCTAATAGAGTCTTGCGAATCGGCGGGGAGACGTCTGTACTTATCTTCGAGAGACTATAGGGTATTAGCAAAATACTCTTTCCTCTCCTACGGTGCAGTTGATGTTATACTAAGTGTCTTTCTCTTATTCCCTCACAGATGGTGAGAACGCGCACAAGGGATGTCCCAGACCAGGGAGGAGCTGCTCCCCCTGTTGCTAGAAGCCGAGGCAGAGGCGGGGGGAGGGCACCAGCCCGAGGTAGGGAACGAGGACATTCCAGAGTTGCTCCAGCTATGCCACCAGCTAATCCAGCAGAGGATCCTATTGTTGAGGAGCAGGGCGAGGTGCCTGCAGTAGAGCCAGCCCCGGTAGGTTTCATGTCAGCACCGGGCTTCCAGGAGGTCATGGGTCGTATGTTACAGTTCATGGACACTATGACTCAGGCGGGTTTATTTCCAATAGACCCTCGCCACATCTCCGGTGGGAGGGGAAGCATAGACCCCTACTGCTCAGGCTCCTGGGCATGTAGCTGTTGTATACCAGACCCCGGGCACGCTACCTGTAGGTAGAGCCTAGCTAGTGGCAGCAGCTATACTAAAGCCCATACCAGCTGCAGCTGGCGATCCGCATAGGCCATAGGACAGATGGACCAGGCTACAGCCTCCTGTCTTTGGGTGGGGGAGCGACACGAGGATCCCCAGGACTTCATTGATCGATGCAGGGACATATTGCAGAACATGAGGATATTGGAGTCCTATGGGGTGGATTTTACTACCTTCCATTTGGAGGGCAGGGCCCGTCGGTGGTGGCAATTAAATCTTCTTGGCAGACCAGCAGGTTCTCCTTCCATGACCTGGGACCAGTTTATAGGCCTTTTCTTGGATAGGTATGTTCCACCCTCACAGAAGGAGGAGTTGCGGTTTCAGCTTGAGCAGCTCCAGCAGGGTCAGATGTCAGTGATCGATTACGAGGCGAGATTCTCTGAGTTGTCTCGCCATGCACTTATGATACTTCCTACTGAAGCGGAGAGAGCACGGAGGTTTGTTGCGGGTTTTTACTCCGGTATTCAGGCTATTATTGCCCCATAGGTTGAGATGGGGACTTCTTATGAGCTAGTTGTAGAGATAGCTCGGAGGATCGAGGGTGTCCGTCAGCGAGGCCGAGAGCAGATGCCATGGGACCAGCGGTTTCGTTATTCCGGAGGGTTCAGCAGTGTCCCATCTGGGGGCAGGGGTCAGTTGGGGAGAGGACAGCCTAGTAGGCCCACATATCCAGCACCGCCACCTCCCCTGAGTGCTCCAGTACGACCTTATTGTAGCACCTTGCGATAGAGATCCTACCACCCACCAGCTATTCAGGGTCAGACTTCAGGGCAGCAGTCCACCGCTTCGGCAGGTTAATAGATGCATCTATGGTCTGTGTTGTTCGACCCTCGGCAATGCACAATATGTATATTTGTATTTTGGATCGGGTCATACGACATCGATATAATTCGTGCGTAATATTATTTGGAGCCCAATTATATTTGATATTACTTTATTGCCTTGAGAGGTTAAATTATTAAACGATGAAAATTTGTTTGGGATTTACTATAAGTAAAAGAATTATTTATTTATTTCTTGTTATTGAGTTCTTAGTTCATTTATATAGCCTATGTTTATTTGAAATTTTCATTATTTTATTGTTAGCCCATAGTAAGTGTCTGAGTCGACCCCTTGTCACTGCTTTAGACTAGATGCTTACGTGGTACATGTTGTTTATGTATTCACGATACACTTCTGCACTAATCGTGCAGGATCTAAGACAGGTGCAGCTGGTTATCATTCTGGTGCACATCCTTGATTCCACGAGACGTTGTGGTGAGCTGCCTTCCGAGCCCGTTCCACAAGACCCGAAGTCTTCCTTTTGCTTTTATTTTTTGTCTATTTCACTTCAAACAGTAGTGTAGTATTCTTTTGTATATTCTACTAGCAGCTCATACACTTGTGACACTAGGTCTTGGAGATTATGCTAGTAGACACTTGTTGATTTTTTTAAGTAAATACTTCACCCCATTTGCTTTTATAATTGTTTACTTTCTCATTTTAATTAATTTTATCACTCCTTGATTATTGAATAAATTAAAAATCAACTATTTCAAATTCCTAAATGAAAAGATCACCTGGTTAGTTCACTATTGGCTTACCTAGCGGTAACGTTGGGCGCCATCACGGCCTATAGGAGAAATTCTTTCGTGATATTATAGCCTGCCAGTATACGATATATAGCATGTGGGTATCATACTATACTGCAATAATATACTTCACCGCTACTAATATATTATTGAGGATATAATATATATTAAAGTATGTTATTTTCTAATAGTTAATATATATATATATATATATATATATATATATAAAGGAGCCAAAAATAAATGAAATTAGATTATGAACATAAAAAGGAAAAAAAGAAAAAGAAAAAAGGAGTTACATGAAATTAGAAAAGGAACAAGAAATAAAAACATAAACAAAAGGAAAAAAAGAAAAATAATAAATAAAGATGGTGCCAAAATTGAGTGTAAAGTTAAATTATTGTAAAAATAATAATAATAATAATAATAATAATAATAATAATAATAATAATAATAATAATATGATTTGGGCAAAAAATTAATGAACAGAAAAGAAGAAAAAAAAAAGAATAAAACTAGAAAAAAGAATGGAGAAAAGAAAGAAAAGAAAAGAAGCAAAGAAATATAAAAGAAAGTGAGAAAAAAGCGAAAATTACCCACAAAAGCTGCCATGGTTAGAAAAGGCAATTAGTTTGATGATTAGCAAAGTAAATGCGTGGGATGACCCGATAGATCATTATAAGTTTTAGCCTTTATTTTTGTGTTTTCAGATCTCGACTAGCTCCATTTAATGTTCCTCGTTTTGCGTGCGCATCCAGTGTCTTGTTCCGGAAAGTTTTTATGTGAAAAATTAAAGAAAATGCGAATTTTTCTTTAAAATGATTTGAGTTGAGTATGTCAATATTGTGTAAACGGACCCGAATTAGTGTTTTGACGGTCCCGATAAGTCTGTATCGTGATTTCGGACTTGGGCGTATGCCCGGAATTGATTTTGGAAGTCCGTAAGTCGAATCGTATTGATTTGCCAGAATTTGGCAATTTGAAATTGAAAGGTTTGATCATATGTTGACTTTTGGCTATCGAGCTCGTAATTTGATTTTTGGACTTGAAAAAGGTCCGTTATGGTACTTAGAACTTGTCAGCAATATTTGGTGTCGTTTGGAGTTGATTTGAAAAGATTCGGATGTTTAGTTATAATTTTAGAAACTCTAGAACTTTTCTTTGAAATTCATGCGATTTAGAGTTCACTTCATAGTTTTAGATGTTATTGTTGTGTTTTGATCGCGTGAGCGAGTTCGCATGATGTTTTTAGACTTGTGTGGATCGTTTGGTTGGAGCCCCGAGGGCTCGGATGAGTTACAGCATAATTTTTAATCGAAATTTAACTGCTGGTAGTTGAGCGGTAGGAGGCAATTGCGAGGTTTCATGAGGTTTTTAGGGTTCGAAAATGCGAGCCCTGGTCCGCAATTGCGACTGTTCGCAAATGCGAACCTTATGTCGCAAATGCGACATCTGCAACAAGTAAATGGGTTGGGAGACGGGATTTTTGGAAACATTCTTTCATTTTAGAACCCTAGACTCGATAGGAGGCGATTTTGAAGAGGGAATTCATCTACAAACTTTGGGTAAGTGATTCTAATTCATTTCTAATCATATTCCATCAATTTTATCTTAGATTTTAACATCAACATCATGTGAATCAAAGTGAAAAATTACGAAACTTTGTGAAAAATAAGAAATTGAGTTTTCAGAGTTTATTTGGACTCAGATTTTGAAACTAATCACATATATGAACTCATGGGGTCATAGTAATCAAAATCTACCATTGGAACCAGGTTTTTACCAGGCGGGTCTCGAGTTGACTTCTATTGAGCATTGTTTGATGATATTAAGTAAATTTTGGTTAGATTCAATCTGTTTGGAGGCGAATTTTAGAGGAAAGGCCCCGGTTGAGCGTTGATTTGATTGCGGAATGAGGTAAGTGTTAGGCCTAACCTTCATTTGAGGGAATTAGTAACCCTTGAACTACATGTTATGTGAATTACATGTGAAACGGCATATATGCAAGGTGAAAAGTGTATATACGCCGTCAAAATAATTGTTTCCATGTTTTTCTCTTATTTCATGAATTATCTCATTCAATGCCTTAACTATTACATGCTTTAATTGCTTTCTATGCCGTAATTTGTTACTTGTCATTAATTATTCTTGTATTGAATTGTTCGTCCCTTCTATGACTCTGTGATAAATTGCTACTTGCCTTAATTATTTTACTTGCACACCTTAATTGTCACGTACTTTACTTGTCTTGTTATTTTTGTAATATTTTTTTGCATTTCTTTGATTTACATGGTTCGTTTATTACCTACTCTTTGATTGTAGAAATTCTTTTAAATTGAATTATTTGATTGTTTATGTTTATTGAAATTGTTTGTGGATCGGGTTGCACACCGCAATGGCAATTGAAGGATAATAAATTGAAATGGTGGAACAAGGGAAGATTTTGATATTGATAAATAATAATATGGTGGGAGCGGGTTGCGCGCCGCAACGGTTGTGTACGTAATACTTGATATTGATAAAAGATGATATGGTGTTATAAGGGAGGATTATGACATTGATTATGATAATATGATGGGATCGGGTTGTGCGCCACAACGGAATGTATATGTGATTCTTGATATTGATAAGTGATGTTATGATGAAATAAGGGAGGATTATGTGTGTATGGTGGGATGGGGTTGCGCGCCGCAATGGATTTTGTGTGTTGTACTCGTTGTTTTTATTGTGTTAGTTTCAGCATTTTCTTATGATATTACGAGGTCTATTATTCTAGGCTCTCTGATTGTGAGGTTTGAGTTCATTTTCATAAATTAATTGCGTTACTTTCATTTCCTGTGTTTCCTTCCCTGTTATTATTATTATTATTATTATTATTATTATTATTATTATTATTATTATTATTATTATCATCATCATCATCATCATCATCATCATCATTGTGTATAGGTTATTGTAAGTGGTCCATTTTAGTCTCATCACTGCTTCGCTGAGGTTAGGCTCAGGACTTACAGAGTACATGGGTCGGTTTTCCATAGGTTGTGGCATTTTAGGAAAATTTTCACTGGCGTTTTAGGAAAATTTTCACTTCTTTCTTTCTCAGTCGTGCGATTTCATTCTATCATTGATGATTGAACCATTCTATTCTTATTCTCTCGAAGATGGAGAGAACACGTACAAGCTCAGCCTAGAGCTCGAGTAGCAGTACCCACAATAGAGCCTCAGATTGATAATGAGAAGGAAATCCCAGCTCAGACTGTACCCGTCGGACCAGCTCAGGACCCGGAGGGATTCATAGCCACTCTAGTGCTTCAGGAAGCTCTAGTCCGCTTGGTCGACCTTCTAGAGAGTTTGGCCCAGACCGGCGCATTTTCGGCTAGGAAGGAGCAAGGACTCCCGCACACCCCGGAGCAGGTGGCTCCCCTATATCAGACTCCAACACCCCAGCCAGTTGGGGTAGTTCAGCCGGTTATTGCGGCACAGGCCAGGGATAGGACTGCTATGTCTTCTGAGGCCTTGTTGAGGCTGCATAAGTTTACCAAGCTCTTTCCTGTTCATTTCACCGATGCACCTTCTGAGGACCCACAGATTACTTGGATCGTTTCCACGAGGTGTTGCGCAACATGGGTATTATTAAGACCAATGGGGTCGACTTTGCAGTGTTCCAGATGACCGGATCTACCAAGAGTAATATGTGTTGACTAGACCAGCTGGTTCCCCTTCACTTACCTGGGATCAGTTTTTAGAGCTATTTTTGGAGAAGTTCAATCCTTTCACTCTAAGAGAGGAGTATCGCAAGCAGTTTGAGCGCCTTCAGCAGGGTGGCATGGTTGTCACCCAGTATGAGACTCGATTTGTGGACCTAGCTCGACATGCAATTGCTTTACTCCCTACTAAGAGGGAGAGAGTGAGAAGATTCATTGATGGGCTCACCTTTAGTTTCAGGCTACAGATGGCCAAGGAGACTGGGACGATATTTCGTTCTAGAGGTCCGTAGATTTGCTAGACAGATCAAGATGGTTCGTGGTCAGGAAAGGGGGCCGGTGTCTATAAGAGGCCTTGTCATTTTGGTGGTTTCAGTGGTGCCTCATCTGGAAGCAGGGGTACTTTTGGTAGAGGCCATCCTCCTAGGCCATTTCAGTTAGCACTTCAAGCATCCCATAGTGCCTCGGGTAGTGGCAGTCCTCGTGTATCTCATCCGGGGAAGCCAGCCTGCAATGAACCTTTAGCTCCTATCAGTGCGCCTCTGATCTAGAGCTACCACCGTGGTTATCCTACCCGTTCGGGTCAGTTTCAACTTCAGCAATCACAGCAGCAGGATGGGTGTTTTAAGTATGGGGGTACATGTCACATCAGGAGGTACTGTCCTAAATTGTTGAGCAGCATGCCATAGTAGAGTTCTCGTGCCATGATTCCAGCACCAGTTGCTTCACCGCTCGCTCAGCCTGCCTGAGGTAGAGGTCAGGCCATTAGAGGTAGAGGTCAGGCTGTTAGAGGTAGAGGCCAACCAGCTAGAGGCCGTCCGAGAGGCGGAGGTTAGGGTGGTTGGGCCCAGCCTTGTTTTTATGCATTCCCAACTAGACCCGAGGCCGAGTCATTTGACACTGTTATCACAAGTATTTTTTCAGTATTCCACAAAGATCCTTTATTTCTATTTGATCCGAGCTCTACTTATTCCTATGTGTCATCCTATTTTCCTTCATATCTGGTTGTGCCCTCGTGATTCCTTGAGTGCTCCTGTGTATGTGTCCATGCCTGGGGGAGATTCTATTGTTGTAGATCGTTTTTATCGCTCGTGTGTGATTATTAATGGGAGTCTTGAGACTAGTGTAGATCTCCAACTTCTTGATATGGTGGACTCTGATGTTATTTTAGGCATGGATCAGATGTCACCGTATCATGCTATATTGGACTGTCACGCCAAGACGGTAACCTTAGCCATGTCGGGGCTAACCGACTAGAGTGGAGAGGGAATCCCGATCACTCTACTAGCGGGGTTATTTCTTATGTGAAGGCTTGGCGTATGGTCGAGAAGGGATGTTTAGCTTATTTGGCCTATGTTCGCAATTCTAGTGCGGAGGTTCCTTCCATGGATTTGATACCAGTTGTACATAGGTTTTTAGAGGTGATTCTTGCAGATCTGCTGAAGATGCCACCCGGCAGAGATATTGAACTCTATATTGATTTGGCTCTAGGCACTCAGCCCATTTCTATTCCACCATACTGTATGGCCCCGCCTGAGTTGAAGGAACTGAAAGAGGATTTCCAAGATTTGCTCGATAAGGGATTTATTAGACCTAGTGTCTCGCCTTGGGGTGTGCCCGTGTTGTTTGTGAAGAAGAAATGTAACGACATGGCCGGTCGTTTTGAGTATTTTAGCCCTGATCCCCTATTTATTGCCTCCGCTATGTTATATTGTGGTTATGTAACTTGTTGGGGTGTTTGGTTTTGGTTTTAGGTGAGTTTCAGAGTGAAATGAGACACATAGTCCCTAAGTTGGAGTCCTAAGTTGTTAGAGTTGACCGTAGTTTGACTTTTGTGTAAACGACTTTGTAATGAAGTTTTGACAGTTCCAATAGCTCCTTATGATGATTTTGGACTTAGGAGCATATCCGGATGTTGATTTGGAGGTCCGCAGGTCGTTTCAGCATGAATTGGCAAAAGATAGAAAATTAAAGGTTTAGAAGTTTAGGAAGTTTAAACGGGAGTTGACTTTATTGATATAGGGGTCGGAATCTGATTCCGAAAGTTGAAATAGGTCCGTCATGTCAATTATGACTTGTGTGCAAAATTTGAAGTCAATCGGAGTTATTTCGATATGAATTGGCATTAGTTTTGGAATTCGAAAATTCATAAGTTCCTTAGGCTTGAATCGATCCGCAATTCGTGATTCTAGTGTTGTTTGATGTGATTTTAAGCTTCGAGCGTGTTCGTATGATGCTTAAGGATTGCTGAAGTTTTGGTTTCTCTATAAGTCTGGTTTCCTTCTACAGGTTCACGAAGGTTTTACCGCGTTCACGTAGAGTTTTCGGGGGTTGCTGGAGATTTACCCATTACGTTCGCGAAGAAGGCCACGCGTTCGCGAAGGGTTAGTGGGTTTGTGCACTACGATAGTGGATAGGGAGCCACGTTCGCGAAGAGAAAAGGCAGGCTACAGGGACCTCAAGCGCTTGGTGAACGCATTCACGAGTGAGGCTTCGCGATCGCGAAGCTTCGGATCTTTGGTCATCGTGTTAGCGATTGGGTTCTCGCGTTCGCTAAGAGAAATTTAGGCAACAACATATTTGTGCTTCGCGAACGCGAGGCATTTTCCACGTTCACGAAGAAGGAATAATTGGGCACCAGAACTTAAATTTCAAAATGAGGGTTTTATCTCATATTCCATAATTTGGACTTAGGGAGCTTGGTGTGAGGCGATTTTTTGTGGGATTTTCAAGGAAATCATTGGGATAAGTGATTCTAACCCGGATTGGTCTATATTTCACGTATCTATTAGTATTTTCATCATCTAATTAGGGATTTGAGTTGGAAATTTGGGGGAAAATGGTAGAAACTTCCTAGACTAAATTTTTGGGTTTTGAAAGGCGATTTGAGGTCGAAAATGAGTATTTCTTCAATAGTTGGACTCATTATCAAATGGGTGTTCGAATTTTAAGAATTTAGTCGGGTTCCGAGATGCAGGCCCGGTGGACTTTTGAGTTGACTTTTTATTTCTTTGCAAAGATCGTAACTTTATTATTCGAATTAGTTTCCTATAGTTTATAATTATAGTATGAAGTTGTTTTGGCTAGATCCGAGTCGTTCGGAGTTGGATTATTGAGGGAAAGGCCTACTAGTTGAATGAGTTAACGTTATTTGAGCTAAGTGTCTTGCCTAACCTTGTGTGGGGGAATTACTCGTTAAGATTGGTGTTGTTTGTGATAATTATGATGTGTGGAAGCCGTATACATAAGGTGACAAGTGCATACACGGGCCAAATGTGGAAATTACATGTTTTAGCTATGTAGATTCCTTTATGGCATAATTGAGTTATCTTAACATGTTATATTCATCATTATTAGTCAATTTTCACATGTCTACTTGTCTTTCTCTCTTACATGTATTTCCCTACATTTTTAGTTGAAGTTCTTGTTTCCTTTATTCCGTATTCATTACTTAATTGTTGAACTGTTTGCTTAAAGTTGTTAAATCGTGTGTTATCTTGGTTTTGAAATTGGTATTGAGATATAAAGGTCGTGATTCACATTGAGGCAAAGTGTTAAGTTGTGAAATACCATTTTGTTGAGTTGTTCATTCCGGTTGTTATTGTAGAAACACTTGTATACATTGTGGTTGAGCCATGGGTTCTTTGCTGTGAAAATACTGTATTTGTTGGGCTTCTCTTGCAAGTTGTGATATTGGGCACTTGAGGTGCGATTTGTGATACGTTGTGATATTGATACGCATGCGGTGGTATAAGGCTTTGGGGTTGAAAACATGCGGTGAGATAAGGTGGGTTTCATAGGTGTGGCTAGTAGGGGAAGTCATGCGGTGTGACAAGGTGGGCTAAAACGTGGGATGCTGTGAAAATGATTTTTAGAACCAAAATGCAAGGAAAGAGTGTGATTTATTTTTGTGATTTGAAACTACGAGGCGGTACCTCAGTAGTGACTCTTGTTGTAATTTCTCCATTTTTGCACTTGTCTTTGGTTATTGTTTCCTTAGCATATTATTTAATCATTTTCTCTGTGATGCACTAATTGATTTAGTTCCGCGTAACTAACCTTGATATGCTAATTGTTGTTTTAATTTCATTACTGTCATCATTACACCGCCTTACACTTGTTCAGTCTTATATTTATTCCTATAGGGCCTTGACCTGACCTCGTCGCTACTCTATCGAGGTTAGGCTTGGCACTTACTAGGTACCGTTGTGGTGTATTCATGATACGCTTCTCCACATCTTTTTGTGCAGATCCAGGTACCTCCTACCAGCCTAGGCATTAGCGAGAGTTTAGCTGTAGAGAGTTCAAGATATACTTGTCGGCCTTGGAGTCCCCCTCTACCTTGACTAGTCTATTTTCTATATCCTTTTATAGATATCGATGTATAGAATTATACAGCACTTCTATTTAGCACTTGTGACTTGTTTTCGCCGGGTCTTGGGGAGTTATATATGACAAGTTGCAGATTTCATATTATATAGTTTTTGGGTTTTGAGGTTTTATTTATTATTTCAGTTATTCTGTATGAATGTTAGGCTTAACTAGTCTTGGAGACAAGGTGCCATCACGACATCCTACGAAGGGAAATTGAGGTCGTGACAGTTGGTATCACGACATCCTATGGAGGCCATCACTTCTTTGATTCCTTAACGTGCGAATTATTTGACTTCAGAATTCTAAATCTCTAACCTTTTATTCTGATGGATCTGATGATCAGCACCCGCG
Organism: Nicotiana obtusifolia; assembly: GCA_002018475.1. Classification (NCBI taxonomy): domain Eukaryota; kingdom Viridiplantae; phylum Streptophyta; class Magnoliopsida; order Solanales; family Solanaceae; genus Nicotiana; species Nicotiana obtusifolia. The sequence goes on from MCJB01025866.1 coordinate 115,073, forward strand.
CCCCCTGCTAGAACCGCGAGAGGCCAGGGCAAAGGCCGAGGAAGGGCATGTGGTGCAGCCAGAGCACCGACCGGAGCAGCTACAAAAGAGCCACCAGTAGCTCCAGTTAGAGAGCAGGCACTTGAGACGCCTGTTACTACACCTGCACTTCAGGAGACTCCCGCCCAGTTGTTGAGCATGTTTTGCACTCTAGCTCAGGCGGGGTTGATCCCACTTGCTCCTGCCACATCTCAGGCCGGGGTAGGAGCACAGATTCCCACAGCCCGAACCCTAGAGCAACTGGTTCAGGTTGACCAGGTTCCAGAGGTCATACCCGTAAAGGCGGTTGTCCCAGTTTAGCCCGAGGTTAGGGCAGCATCTTCTGAGGGGGAGCAGCTCAGGCTCAAGAGGTACAAGAAGTACCACCCTCCTACTTTCAGCGAGTTGGCTTCAAAGGATGCCTAATGTTTTCTTGAGGAGTGCCATCATATCCGTCAGACTATGGATATCGTGGAGTCAAGTGGGTTGCTTTCACTAGCTTCCAGCTTAAGGGAGCGGCTTATCAGTGGTGGCGAGCGTATGAGTTGGGTCACCCAGCCGAGGCAGCTTCATTCACCTAGGATCAGTTCTCAGAGATGTTCATGAGGGAGTTTGTTCCCTAAAGTCTTAGGGATGCATGGCACGTATAGTTTGAGCAGTTGCGCCAGGGTGCTATGACCGTATCAGAGTATGCAGTCCAATTCAGTGATTTGTCCAGGCATTGATCAGCCTTGGTTGCTACTGTCAGAGAGCGAGTCGTTGATTTATCGAGGGGCTCAACCCTAGTATCAGATTCAGCATGGCCCGAGAGCTGGAGATGGACATCCCATACCAGCAGGTAGTGGAGATCACTCGGAGATTGGAGGGTATGTGGGCCCGGGAGAGAGAGGAAAGGGAGGCCAAGAGGCCTCGAGATTCTGGCACATATAGTGGTGCCCGTGCCCAAGTTGCAGCCCATCATGGTAGGGGCTATGTGAGCCGCCCTATTCATTCAGCACTTCTAGCTTCAAGCGGTATTCCAACCACTCCCTGGCCTTAGGTTCCCCATTATGAACTGCCATTGTCTAGTGCACCTCTTGCACGGGGTGCTTTTAGCGGTCAGTCCAGCCGACCAGACCCGAGTCAGCCCCAGCAACCACATCCTCCAAGAGCTTGTTTTAAGTTTGGTGACACATCATATGGTGAGGGATTGCCCCAAACTCAAGAGGGGTGCACCTCCACAAACTATTCAGGCTCCACATATTCCACCTGGTCTCAGGCTTCTCAGGTCGTGGTTACCGCACCAGTTGCCACTCCACCTACACAGCTTTAGAGGTGGAGGTGGGGCAGGTAGAGGTCGCCCTAGAGGGGGAGGCCAGGCTAGATATTATGCTCTTCCTGCTATGACAGAGGTGGTTGCATCCGACTCAATTATCACAGGTATTGTTCTGGTTTGTCATAGAGATGCATCAGAATTATTTGATCCAAGCTCCACTTATTCCTATATATCATCTTATTTTGCTCCGTATTTGGGTATATCCTGTGATTCTTTGAGTTCTCCTGTCTATGTGTCCATGCTTGTGGGAGATTTCAATGTTATTGACCGTGTGTATCGTCGTGTCTAGTTGTTCTTAGTGTTTTTGAGACTAGAACCAACCTATTATTGCTCAACATGGTAGATTTTGATGTTATTTTGGGTATGGACTGGTTGTCGCCCTATCATGCTATCCTTGATTATCACACCATGACGGTGACATCGGCTATGCCAGGTTTGCCGTGATTGGAGAAGAGAGGTACTTTAAGATTATGTTCCTATTAGGGTGGTGTCTTTCCTTAAGGCACATCGGATGGTTGGAAAGGGATGTGATGCGTATCTAGCTTATGTGAGAGATGTCATCGTTGATACTCCTATCGTTGAGTCAATTCTGGTAGTGAAGGATTATCCAGGTGTATTTCCAGTGAATCTTCAGGGCATGCCGCCCGATAGGGATATCGATTTTGGAATGATTTGTTACTGAACACTCAACCCAATTCTATTCCACTATATTGTATAGCCCTAGCAGAGTTAAAGGAGTTAAAGGGCCAGTTGCAGGAGTTTTTTGATAAGGGTTTCATTCGGCCCAATGTATCACTTTGGGGTGCTCCGGTCTTGTTTGTAAAGAAGGATGGTTCTATGCGCATGTTTATTGATCATCGTCAGTTGAACAAGGTTACGATGAAGAACAAGTATCTATTGCCACGCATTGATGACCTATTTGATCAGGTACAGGGTACCAGAGTGTTCTCAAAGATTGGATTGTGGTAAGGCTATCATTAGTTGAAGATTCGGTTGCCAGATATCCTGAAGACTGTCTTCAGACTCGGTATGGTCATTACAAGTTCATTGTGATGTCATTTGGGCTGACCAACACCCAAGAAGCATTCATGCACTTCATGAAAAGTGTATTCCAGTCCCTATCTTGACTCATTCGTCATTATGTTTATTGACGACATCTTGGTGTACTCCCCGAGCGGGGAGGATAATGTGTAGCACCTGAGGACCGTGCTTCATACCTTGAGACAAAAGAAGTAGTGTGCAAAATTTTCGAAGTGTGAATTCTGGCTTGATTCAGTGGCATTTTTTGGTCGTGTAGTGCCGAGTGAGGAGATCAAGGTAGATTCAAAGGAGATTGAAGCAGTGCCGAGTTGGCCCAGACCGTCTTTAGCTATGGAGATCCGGAGTTTTCTTGGTTTGGCAGGGTATTACCATCGATTCGTAGAGGGTTTCTTATCTATTGTTGCACCTATGACCATATTGACCCAGAAGGTTGTTTCGGTCAGGTGGACCGAGGAGTGTGAGGAGAGCTTTCAAAAGCTCAAAACAGCTTTAACTATGGCCCAAGTATTGGTATTGCCTACAGGTTCGGGGTCTTACACTGTGTATTGCAATGCGTCACGTGTTGGCCTCGGTGCAGTATTGATGCAAGATGGTAGGGTGATTACCTATGCTTCTAGACAGCTGAAGGTGCATGAGAAGAACTATCCTGTCCACGACCTTGAGTTGGAAACTATTGTTCTTGCCTTGAAGATTTGTGAGCACTATTTGTACAGTGTCCCTTGTGAGGTCTATACCGACCATCGGAGTCTTCAGCATCAGTTCAAACAGAATGATCTTAACTTGTGGGAGCGGACGTCGCTAGAGTTGCTTAAGGACTGTGATATCACCATTCTATATCATCCCGGAAAAGCCAATGTGGTGGCTAATGCCTTGAGTCGCAAGGCGGAGAGCTTGGGCAGTTTAGCATATCTACTAGTAGCAGAGAGGCCATTAGCCTTGGATGTTCAGGCCTTGGCCAACCAGTTTGTTAGATTGGATGTTTCGGAGCCGAGTCAAGTTTTGGCATGTGTGGTTTCTCAGTCTTCTCTATATGATCGTATCAAAGAGCATTAGTATGACGACCCCATTTGTTTGTCCTTAAGGACACGGTTCAGCACGGCGATTCCAAGGATATCACTGTTGGGGATGACAATGTGTTACGGATGCAGGGCAGGCTGTGTGTGTCCAATGTAGATGGTTTGCGTAAGTTGATTCTTCAGGAGGCTCATAGTTTGCGGTACTCCATTCATCCAGGTGCCGCAAAGATGTATCAAGACTTGAGGTAGCACTATTGGTGGACGAGAGAGAAGAAGGACATAGTGGAATATGTAGCTCGGTGCCTAAAGAGTCTGCAGGTGAAGTATGAGAATCAGCGACCATGTGGATTGCTTCAGAGACTAGAGATTCCAGAGTGGAAATGGGAGCTAGTTACTATGGATTTTGTTGTTGGGCTCCCACGGACTCAGAGGAAGTCCGATGCAGTATGGGTGATTGTGGATAAGTTGACCAAGTCGGCTCATTTCATTCCAATGGTGACTACTTATTCTTCAGAGTAGCTGGTTCAAGTCTATATCCGAGAGATCGTCGGACTTTATGGTGTGCTGTTATCCATCATCTCTCAGTTTATATAGCAATTTTTAGGGCCGTACAACATGAGTTAGGCATGGGGGTTGAGTTGAGTAGCATTTCACCCTCAGACGGACGGACAGTCCGAGTGTAATATTCAGATACTAGAGGATATGATTCGTGCGTGTGTGATGGAGATTGGGGGTTCTTGGAATCAGTTCTTGCCACTTGCGGAGTTTGCCTATAACAACAGCTACCAATCGAGCATTCAGGTGGCTCCATATGAAGCCTTCCATGGGAGACGATGTCGATCTTCGGTGGGTTTGTTTGAGCCGGGTGAGGATAGGCTATTAGGTACAGACTTGGTTCAGGATGCTTTGGAAAAGGTTAAATTGATTCAAGATCGGCTTTGTATAGCCCAATCTATAAAGAAGAGTAATGCGGCCGCAAGGTTCGCGATGTTGCATTCATGGTTGGGGAGCGGGTCTTGCTCCGTGTTTCTCCTATGAAGGGTGTTATGAGGTTCTGGAAGAAGGGCAAGTTGAGCCTTAGGTATATCAGACCTTTTGAGATACTTGAGAGGATTGGAGAGGTGGCCTACAAGCTCTGCCACCCAGTCTAGCTGCAGTTCATCCAGAATTATACGTTTCTATGCTCTGGAAGTATCATGGTGATCCTTCTCATGTCTTAGATTTTAGCTCAGTCCAGTTGGACAAGGATTTGTCTTATGTTGAGCAGCCGATGGCCATTTTGGATAGGCAGGTCCGAAAGTTGAGGTTGAAGAATATTGCTTTAGTGAAGGTTCAATAGAGGGGTCAACCAGTCGAGGAAGCGACTTGGGATACAGAGCATGATATGTGTTGCCTTTATCCTCATCTTTTCACCACTTCATCTCTATACTCGTCCGAGGACGAACGTTTATTTTAAGAGGGGGAGGATGTAACGACTCGGCCGGTCATTTCAAGCATTTTAGCCCCGATCCCCTATTTATTGCCTCCTCTATATTATATTGTAGTTATGTAACTTGCTATGGTGTTTGGTTTTTGTTTCAGGTGAGTTTCGGAGTGAAATGGGACATTTAGTTCCTAGCTTGGAGTCCTAAGTTGTTAGAGTTGACCGTAGTTTAACTTTTGTGTAGACGACTCATAAATGGAGTTTTGACGGTTCCAGTAGCTCTATATAGTGATTTTGGACTTAGGAGCGTGTCGGGATGTTTATTTGGAGTTTCGTAGGTTGTTTTGGCGTGAATTGGCGAAAGTTAGAATATTGAAGGTTTAGAAGGTTGGGAAGTTTGACCGAGAGTTGACTTTATTGATATCGGGTTGGAATCTGATTTTGAAAGTTGGAATACGTCCTTCATGTCAATTATGACTTGTGTGCAAATTTTAAAGTCAATCGGAGTTGTTTTGGTATGAATCTGCATTAGTTTTGGAATTCGGAGTTCATAAGTTCCTTAGGCTTGAATCGATGTGCGATTCGTGATTCTAGTGTTGTTTGATGTGACTTAACGCTTTGAGCGTGTTGGTATGATGTTTAAGGACTTGTTGGTGTGCTTGGTTGAGAACCGGGGGCCTCGAGTGTGATTCAGACCATGTTCGGCGCATTTCGGATCCTTAAGGATTTATGGAGTTCTGGTCTACAGGTCTAGTTTCCTTCTACACGTTTGCGTAGAGTCTTCAGGATTTGCTGAAGATTTACCACTCGCGTTCGCGAAGAAGGCCACACGGTTGCGAAGGGTCAGCGGGTTTGAGCACTGCGATCGCGAACAGGGAGCGCGTTCGCGAAGAGGAAAGGCAGGTTGGGGGGGACCTCACGCGTTTGGTCTATGCGTTCGCGAGAGAGGCTTCGCATCGTGAAGCTTGGGATCTTTGGTCGTCGCATTCGTGAGTTCTCGTGTTTGCGTAAGAGGAATTTGGGCAACAGCATTTTTGTGCTTCGCGAACACGAGGCATTTTCCGCGTTCGCGAAGAAGGAATCACTGCACAGCAGAACTTAAATTTCAAAATGAGGGTTCTATCTCAAATTTCATAATTTGGACATAGAAAGCTCGGTGTGAGGCGATTTTTCAAGGGATTTTCAAGAAAATCATTGGGTTAAGTGATTCTAACCCAAATTGGTCTATATTTCACGAATCTATTACTATTTTCATCATCTAATTCGGGATTTGAGTTGGAAATTTGGGGGAAAATGGTAGAAACTTCCTAGACTAAATTTTTTGGGTTTTGAAAGGCGATTTAAGGTCGAATTTGAGTAATCATTATATGGTTGGACTCATTATTGACTGGATGTTTGGATTTTGTAAATTTGGTCGGGTTTCGAGATGCCACCCTGGTTAACTTTTTGAGTTGACTTTTGATTTCTTTGCAAAGATTGTAACTTTATTATTCGAATTAGTTTCCTATAGTTTATATTTATAGTTATGAAGTTGTTTTGGGTAGATTCGAGCCGTTCAGAGTTGGATAATCGAGGGAAAGGCTTACTAGTGGATTGAGTTAACGTGATTTGAGGTAATTGTCTTGCCTAACCTTGTGTGGGGGAATCACCCCTTAGGATTGGTGTTGTTTGTGATAATTTTGATGTGTGGAAGCCGTGTACGCAAGGTGATGAGTGTGTACATGGGCTAAATATGACAATTACCGGTTTTAGCTATATAGATTCCTTTTATGCCTTAATTGAGTTATCATTACATGTTGTATTCATCATTACTAGTCTATTTTTACATGTCTACTTGTCTTACTCTATTATCTGCTAATTGCCCTACAAGTTCAGTTGAAATTCTTGTTTCCTTAATTCGGTATTCATTACTTAATTGTTGAACTCTTTAGTTGAAGTTGTTAAATCGTGTAATATCTTATTGCTGAAATTGGTATTGAGATATAAAGGTGGTGCTTCATATTGAGGAAAAGTGTTAAGTTGTGAAATATCATTCTATTGAGTTGTTCATTCCGATTGTTATTGATTAGACTCTTCTGTACATTGTGGTTGAGCCATGGGCTCTTTACTGTGAAAATACTGTATTTGTTGGGTTTCTCTGGCAAGTTGTGATATTGGGCACTTGAGGTGTGATTTGTGATACGTTGTGATATTGATATGCATGCGGTGGTATAAGGTTTTGGGGTTGAAACGCATGCGGTGAGATAAGGTGGGCTTGATACGCGTGGCTAGTAGGGGAACTACTAGAGTCATGCGGTGTGAAAAGGTGGGATAAAACACGGGATGCTATTTCGGAAAAATGATTCTTAGAACTAAAATACAAGGCTCCCGCGGGTGATATTAGGAAAGAGTGCGATTTATTCTTGTGATTTGAGACTACGAGGCGGTGCCTCAGTAATGACTCTTGTTGGAATTTCTCCATTTTTGTACTTGTCTTTGGTTGTTGTTTCTTTAGCATATTATTAATCATTTTCTCCGTGATGCACTAATTGCTTTAGTTCCATAATAGCTCGCCTTGATATGCTAATTGATGTTTCAGTTTCATTACTGTCATCATTACACTGCCTTACACTTGTTTAGTCTTTTATTTATTCTAGTAGGGCCTTGACCTGACCTCGTCACTACTCTATCGAGGTTAGGCTTGGAACTTACTGGTTACCATTGTGGTGTACTCATGCTACGCTTATGCACATCTTTTTGTGCAGATCCAGGTTCCTCCTACTAGCCCAGGCATTAGCGAGAGTTTATAGATATTGATGTATAGGATTATGCAGTACTTCTATTTAAAGCTTGTGAGTTGCTTTCATGGGGTCTTGGGAGTTGTATATGACGAGTTGCTGATATTATATTATATAGTTGTTGAGTTTTGAGATTTTATTTATTATATAAGTGATTCTGTATGAATGTTAGGCTTACCTAGTCTTAGAGGCTAGGTGCCATCACGACATCCTACGGAGGGAAATTGGGGTTGTGACAAGAAAGATAGTTCGATGAGGATGTGTATACACTGTCGGCGATTTAACAAAGTCACTATCAACTACAAGTATCCCTTGCCGAGGATTGATGACTTATTTGACCAGCTTCAGGGTGCCAAAGTATTTTAGAAGATCGATTTGAGGTCTGACTACCATCATTTGAAGATTAGGGCATCGGATGTCCCTAAAACAGCTTTTCCAACTCGGTATGGGCATTATGAGTTCCTAGGGATGTCATTTGGGTTGACAAATGCCCCAGCAACATTTATGGATTTGATGAACCGGGTATTTAAAGCCTATTTGGATTCTTTTGTGATCATATTCATTCATGATATCTTGATCTACTCCCACAGTCGAGAAGAGCATGAGCAGCATCTTCGGATTGTAATTCAGACTCTGAGAGATAGTAAGTTATATGCCAAGTTTTCAAAATGTGGGTTTTGGTTGGACTCGGTTGCCTTTTTGGGGCATGTTGTATCGGCCGAGGGCATAAAGGTGCATCCTAACAAGATTGAGGTGGTTCAAAACTGGCCTAGACCTACTTCAGCTACAAAAATTTGGAGTTTCCTAGGTTTGGCGTGTTATTATCGCCGGTTCATGGAGAGGTGCCGCCAAGATGTATCAGGACTTGAGGCAGCATTATTGGTGGAGAAGAATGAAGAAGGATATAGTTGCATAAGTGACTCGGTATCTGAATTATCAACAAGAAAAGTATGAGCATCAGAGGCCTGGCGGTTTGCTTCAGAAGCTTGAGATTCCTGAGTGGAAGTAGGAGCGTATTACCATGGATTTTGTTGTTGGGCTCCCACGGACTTCGAAGAAATTCGACGCGATATGGGTCATTGTGGACAGGTTGACCAAGTCGGCACATTTCATTCCAGTAGCAGTTACCTATTCTTCGGAGCGGTTGGCTGAGATCTATATCCGCGAGATCGTTCGTCTTCACGGTGTGCCGATGTCCATCATTTTCAGATTGGGGTACACAGTTCATGTCTCACTTTTGGAGGGCCGTACAACATGATTTAGGCACACGGGTTGAGTTGAGTACATTATTTCACCCCCAAACGGACGGACAGTCCGAGTGTACCATTCAGATATTAGAGGATATGCTTCGCTCTTGCGTTATAGATTACGAGGATTCTTAGGATCAGTTCTTGCCGCTTGCAGAGTTTGCCTACGACAAAAACTATCAATTGAGTATTCAGATGGCTCCATATGAGGCATTATACGGGAGACGTTATCGTTCATTAGTTGGTTGGTTTGGGCCGAGATAGGCTCGGTTGTTTGGTATTGATTTGGTTCAGGATTCCTTGGAAAAGGTCAAGATGATTTAGAATCTACTTTGCACAGCTCAGTCTAGGAAGAAGAGTTATGCCGATCGAAGAGTTCGTGATGTTGCATTCATGGTTGGAGAGAGGGTATTTCTTTGGGTTTCACCCATGAAAGGTGTGATGAGGTTCGAAAAGAAGGGCAAGCTGGGCCCTATGTATATTGGACCGTTTGAGATTCTTGAGAGAGTGAGTGAGATGACCTACAAGCTTGCATTGCCACCTAGTTTATCAGCAGTCTGTTCGGTGTTCCATGTCTCCATGCTCCTAAAGTATCACAATGATCCATCCCATGTGATAGATTTCAGCTCAGTCCAATTGGACAAGGATTTGACTTACGAGGAGGAGCTAGTGGCCATTTTAGCACGACTGGTCCGGAAGTTGAGGTCTAAGAGTTACCCTTTAGTTCGAGTGCAGTGCAGCCGATCAAGGCAGTTACGTTGGAGTTCGAGTTCGATATGCGGAGCAGATACCCACACATTTTCACCAGTTTAGGTATCTTCTATGTCCGTTCGAGGATGAACGTTTGTTTTAGAGGTGGAGAATGTGATGACCCGATAGGTCATTTTGAGTTTTAGCCTTTATTTTCGTGTTCTGAGACCTCGACTAGCTCCGTTTAGTGTTTCTCGATTTGCATGCGTAGTCGGTGTCTTGTTCCGGAACGTTTTTATGTGGAAAATAAAGAAAATATGAAATTTTACCTTTAAAATTATTTGAGTTGACTACAGTCAATATTTTGTATAACGGACCCGGATCAGTATTTTGACGGTCCCGGTGGGTCTGTATCGTGATTTCAGACTTGGGCGTATGCCCGTAATTGATTTCGAAAGTTTTATGTCAAATCATGTTTTTTTTGCCGAAATTAGGCAATTTGAAGTTGGAAGGTTTGATTGTAGGTTGACTTTTGGCTATCGATCTCGGAATTTGATTTTTGGACATGAAATAGGTCCGTTATGGTATTTAGAACTTGTTTGCAAAATTTGGTATCGTCTGGAATTTATTTGATAATATTTAGATGTTTAGTTGTAATTTTAGAAATTCTTGAACTTTACTTAGATATTCATGCATTTTAGAGTTCAATTCCTAGTTTTAGATGTTATTTTTGTGTTTTGATCGCGCGAGCGAGTTCGTGTGATGTTTTTAGACTTTTGTGGAGGTTTGGGTTGGAGCCCCCAGGACTCGGATGAGTTCCAGACATTTCCCCGAATGGTTTTGAACTGAAATTTGACTGCTGGTGTTGCTAGTGCTTAGTATCGCAATTGCGAGCACCAGCATCGCAATTGCGAAGGTGATAGTGGGGGCTCAGTTGTCGCAGTTGCGACATCCCCTTCGCATTTGCGAAGTCTGCCAGATTTTGCTTTGGTTCATAATTTCAAACATTTGTTCGCATTTGCCAAACTCCTAGCTTCGCAATTGCGAAGTCTTTTCTCGCAAATGAGAACCCTGGTCCGCAATTGCGAGGGTTCGCAAATGCAAACCCTATGTCATAAATGCGACATCTTCAATTGGTCAAAGGGCTGGGAGACGGAATTTTTGGAAACATTCTCTCATTTTTGTACCCTAGACTCGGTTGGAAGCGATTTTGAAGAGGGAATTTCATCTACAAACTATGGCTAAGTGATTCTAATTCCTTTCTAATCTTATTCCATCAATTTATCTTATATTTTAACATAAAAGTCATGTGAATCAAAGTGAAAAATTGTGAAACCTCGTCAAATTTTTGAAAAATAAGAAATTGAGTTTTGAGAGTTGATTTGGACTCGGATTTTGAAGCCAATCACATATATGAACTCATGGAGTCGTAGGTAGTTAGAATTTACCATTGGACCGGAGTTTTGATCGGATGGGCTCCGCGTTGGCGTTTGTTGTCTTATTTGAGAAAAGTGTAAAGATCTTAACTTTATCTATTATAATTGATTTCCCTAACATTATTTGATGATATTAAGTAAATTTTGGTTAGATTCAATTGGTTTGGAGGCGCATTTTAGAGGAAAGGCCCCGGTTGAACTTTGATTTGATTGCGGAACGAGGTAAGTATTGGGCCTAACCTTGATTTGAGAGAATTAGGAACCCTTGAACTACATGTTATATGAATTACGTGTGAAATGACGTATATGCAAAGTGACGAGTGTATATACACCGTCAAAATAATTGTTTCCATGTTTTTCTTGTATTTCATGAATTATCTTATTTCATGCCTTAATTGTTACATGCTTTAATTGCTTTCTATGCCATAATTTGTTACTTGTCATTAATTATTCATGTATTGAATTGTTCGTCCCTTCCATGACTATGTGATTAATTGCTACTTGCCTTAATTGTTTTACTTGCACACCTTAATTGTAACATACTTTACTTGTCTTGTTATTTTTGTAATATTTGTTGAATTCCTTTGATTATTACATGATTGATTTAGTGCCTTGTACTCTTACTCTTTGATTGTAGAAATTCTTGTAAATTGTATTACTGGATTGTTTATGTTTATTGGAATTGTTTATGGATCGGGTTGCACGCCACAACTGGAATTGAAGGATAATAAATTGAAATGATAGAATAAGAGAGGATTTTGATATTGATAATCAATAATATGGTGGGATCGGGTTGCGCATTGCAACGATTGTGTATATAGTACTTGATATTGATAAAAGATGATATGGTGTAATAAGGGAGGATTAAGAAATTGATTATGATAATATGATGGGATTGGGTTGCGCGCCACAACGGATTGTATACGTGATTCTCGATATTGATAAATGATGCTATGATGGAATAAAGGAGGATTATGTATTTACAATGGGATTGGGTTGCGCGTCGCAACAGATTGTTTGTGTTGTACTCGTTGCGTTATTGTGTTAGTTTCAATATTTTTATATGAAATTACGAGGTCTGTTATTCTAGGCTCTCTGATTGTGAGATTTGAGTTCATTTTCATAAATTAACTGCATTACTTTCATTTCTTGTTTTTCCTTCCCTGTTATTGTTATTATTATTATTATTATTATTATTATTATTATTATTATTATTATTATTATTATTATTATTATTATTACTGCGTATAGGTTATTGTAAATTATTATTATTATTATTATTATTATTATTATTATTATTATTATTATTATTATTATTATTATTATTATTATTATTACTGCGTATAGGTTATTGTAAGTTTCCCGCTTTAGCCTCGTCACTATTTCGTCGAGGTTAGACTCGACACTTACAGAGTACATAGGGTCGGTTGTACTCATACTACACTTTGCACTTCTTGTGCAGATACCGAAGTTGGTCCTAGCGGTGTTCAGTAGATTTACTCGGATTCAGTTGTTGATGGAGACTTGAGGTACAGCTGCACCACACTCGTAGCCCTGAAGTCCCCTTCCCTCCTATCTTTATTGTTTTTCTGAGTTTCAAAAATAGTGTATTTTAATCAGACCATGTTTATAGCACTCTAAATGTTCATGTACTCGTGACACTAGTTTCTGGGTTATGTTTAGACTCGTTATTCTGTATTATTATACAATAGTTCAAGCTTATATCATTTTCATTGTTAATAAATTATTAAAAATCGGTAAGTTCTCTGTTCACGTTGGCTTGTCTAGCAAGTAGATGTTAGGCGCCACCATGACCAGGGTTGGTATTCGGGGTCGTGACAATGGGTAGGCAAGGGTAAATAGTTGTATTTTTGTGGGTAATTGTGTTGTTTGCTCTTTTTAAAAATGGTGGGTTGGGTCTTAGGGGACCATGACCCACATAGGGTTGGGCCTACCATTTTAAGGCACATCAAAATAGTGGGCCGTTCAGGCCTATCCCGTCAAATGGCAAAGCCCGCGTAGGCTCAGCCAGCCCGTATTGATAACTCTATTCAAAATTAGAGCTGGTTATATGAATCCTTTATATTCATTCTGCTCTATTATGATTCACGTCATCCTGCTATTCCTAAATAATTTATATTCAAAGAAGAATTAGATATTTTCTAAAACTAGCAATTTTGTAAATCTCAAAAGTTAATGATCCCTAGTAAACTCAAATATAATGTACGTGTAACAACTAACAACAACAATTATATTTCAACCCAACTAGCTGGCATCGATGATACACATCCTTTGCTTTCATTCTGTCCTCCTCTAAGCTGATTCAAATCATATAGATTTAAGAAATTGTAACTCTTTCGTTGCACCTACCAAATGGTACATGCATTTGGAGGTTTATGTAGGGCGTGGCTAAAAACACCTCTGTGATGACCATATAGGTCGTTTTGAGTTATAGCCTTTATTTTCGTGTTCCAAGACCTCTATTAGTTCTATTTAGCTTTTCTCAATTTGCATGCGCAGTCCGTGTCTTTTTCCATAACTTGAGTTGACTATGATCAATATTTTATGTAAACGATCCCGGATCGGTATTTGGGTTCCTATCGTGATTTTTGACTTGGGCGTATGCCCGTAATTGAATTCAGAAGTCCCTAACTTGATTTAACTTGATTTGTCGAAAGCTAGTAACTTGAAGGTTTAAATATTTCCTAGATTTGGCTGTAGTTAGACTTTATGGCTACCGGGTTTGAATTTCAGTTTCGAGACTTGGTATAGGTCCATTTTACAATTTAAAACTTGTCTGCAAAATTTGGTGCAAAACGGAGTTGATTTTATAGGATACAAACGCTCAGTTGTGAATTTGGAGGTTCTTTGAGTTTCTTTGAAAAATTCATACATTTTGATGTCTGATTCGTAGTTCTAGGTGTTATTTTGGTGTTTTGATCGCACAGAGGAGTTTGTATGATGTTATTACACTTGTGTGCACATTTGATTTGGAGCCCGAGGGGTTCGAGTGAGTTTCGGATAGGCTACAGACCATTTGAACTTAGAAAAAAATGCCAGTTTCAGCTATTTGCTGATATCTTGTGTCTTGTGCTTCGCGAGAGCTATTCTCGCGATCGTGAAAGGGAAGTTAGGCTGGGGGAAGATTTATTCTATGCGAACGCAGGGAAGCGATCGTGAATGCGGAGCAGTGGAGGGCTTACACTTCGCGAACGCGACCATTCCATCGTGAATATGACGAATTGTGGCATCTAGGTGGGAGGGGCAGGCTGGGCAGTACTCTATGCGAACGCGAACCTAGGCACACAAAACGCGAAGGCCAGGGGATGAGGCCATCCGAACCCGGAGGGTACATCTCGAACGTGTCGGCCTTTTTGGTAGCTGTGCATTGCAATCGCGTCAGGTGCTTCGCGAATGCGAAGAGCACATGATGCCCACTGTTATAAACTTTCAAAAAACGATATTTAAGTCATTTTTCACTATTTTCAAGTGGGAGCGCGGCCTAGAGGCAATTTTGAAGAGATTTTTCATCCCAACTTCATAGGTTTGTAGATTGTAACTTGTTTCCTTATATTTTCATAAACACTAAGTGATTTTAACCTTTAATCTATGCTTTTTCACGGTAGAAATTAGGGAGTTAGGTAGAAATTGAGGATTTTAAAAAATTGAGATTTATACTTCAAATTGAGGTCGAATTTTGAAACTAATCACATAACCAGGCTGGGGGGTGAATGGGTAGTTGGGTTTTGATCCGAATCTTGAATTTTGATCAAGCGAGCCCGGGGTTGACTTTTGTTGACTTTTTCCAAAATCATTAAAGATTGAATCTTTTTCACTCGTGGGTAGTTTCTAAAACCTATTTTGAATTATTTAAATTATATTTGGATAGACTTAACTGGTTTGGAGGCTAATTCTAGAGAAAAAGCTGCGGGTGAGCATTGATTTGATGGCGGAGTGAGGTAAGTGTCATGGTTAGATTTGACTTGAGGGGTTAGGAGTTGTTGGTTTATTTGCTACGTGTATTATGTGTGAGAATGACGTATATGTGAGGTGACGAGTACATTGTTATCGGTTAAAGCAAGCAGGTGGGAATTATTTCTTTGTTCTAAATTATTTATTTGACTTTGTTTCTCCATGCTTAGGTTAGATTATTAATTATACGTCTCATATTTATTGTTTGTTTTGAAGATTTTGAAAATTTTTGAAAGTTGAGTTTGATATCCTGGCACTATAATTGAAGTGAAATTTTTTTTCGCCTTGTATTTATTATTTGAATTTGTATTGTTGATTTGGTGAGGAAGAGTAAAAGTACGAAGGATGTTGCCGTGCCTTATTTGCTTTCATTATCAAATATTGAGAGATGTTAAGAGTAAAAGCACGAAGGGTGATGTTGTACAAGTGAGTAAAAGCACGAAGGATGATGCCGTGCCATTTTCATTTATGATATTACATGGTGAGGACGAGAGTAAAAGCACGAAGAGTGATGCCGTTCCATCTTAATTTCGTTGCCTTATTTGATTTTCGGCTTTGGTGATTTACTTGGTTATATTATTGCTTATTTCAGAAGATGTTATTTTGTGATTTCGTACTTGCCGTTTTTATGATATTTCCCCTTTCGCATTGTCCCCTCCCAGTTAATATTTTATCATTCTACTTGCTATTTTGCTATTATATATATATATATATATATATATATATATATATATATATATATATATATGTTTGTACAGAATTTTTACGCAGGTGTCTTGTCATAGCCTCTTCACTACCTTATCGAGGTTAGGCTAGACACTTACGGAATACATTGAGTTGGTTGTATTGGTCCAAGCGGTGCTTAGAGGTGCGTCTGCTCGGATCACATTGCTTCGGAGATTTGAGATAGATCTGCTTGCGTTCACTGACCTTGAATTCTCCTTCCATTTCCTATATTTACTGTTTATCTAATTCGAGCAGTTGTATTTATTTCAAACTATTCTTGTAGACTACTAGTTGCTCACGTACTTGTAACACCAGACTTCTAGGTTGAGTTAGACCGTGCTATGTTATGGGTTTATTTCATGTATTTCCGCTTTAATCATCGTTTATAATTATTAATAATCTATTTTGAACTAATTATTAAATTGTTTAACTAATGTTACTTGCCTAGCAAGTGGACATTAGGCGCCATCCCGACCCCGAGGTTGGGGTTGCGCGTCGTGACAATCTCGGACAGGGGCTTATCTAGGTCTTAGGATATGGATTCACGTAAACCCATATTGCTCTCCCTATATATATACATACACACACACACACACACATATATATATATATATATATATATATATATATATATATATATTTAAATTACTTAAATGTATGAGTGTGCACCCATGCTCAAAGATTCATATGGTGCAATAATTATTGGGTGCACCTCTATGAGTAAAATTGACGGTTCAAATCGCACTTCAGATGGTTTTGTTTTTGGCACGAAATATAGATATATACGTGAAAATCACTAAAAATTTAAAAAAAATATAATTTGGAACCTATAATTTTAAAAGTGTAGTAAGAGACTAAAGTAAAATACGTTAAATGTAAATTCTTGATCCACCTCGTCATATAATACACACATCCTATTAAAATTTTGGATCTGCCTCCGAATTTCTCGACAACTTCTCTCATTTTGTCATCCAATCATGATACTTGTCATATGTGAACACTTTTATTTGTGAAATTTTTTGTAACTGCACGTCTACCGGATCATAGAGAACTAATATTTACGCCCATATAATACTGACAATCGCTATGTAAAATTACCTTTCACATTATTGCTTAACTAATTCTACGTTCATTCTAACAAGTGGAAGCAATGGGGGTTCAATAGTACATTGTGATAAGTATTTACCTTTGTATTATAGTATGATTAGAATCTTTCACATTATTGCTAATTCTACATTTATTCTTAAAGGTGGAAACAACGGGGGGTTCAATACTCTTATAATAAGTATTAACCTTTGTATTTGTGTGATTACACATAGTGCTTTTTATTATGAAATTGAAGATTCTCTTATCCGTGAATTTAATATCTTACTTAAGAATGAAGTAGATTTTGAAAGCTTAAATCTCGCATCCAATAATTAAATGATGGTAATGTGATGCCAATATAAAGTTCTTCCATTTATCTACTATCCAAAGGCGCAGTCATACTATTAATCTTGGCCTTCCACAACCATTCTCCTATCGTTTCTTCTTTGGAATATATAGATTAATAGAAACAAGAAGGCTTTTTAATAATTCCTCAATCTTGATCTTCATCAAACATATCATCACGCAAGTTGCGGAATTTCTTTCCTTACAAAAGTTGTATCTTCTTCTCTTCGAACCACCATCATTCCTGTCAAATGGCAGCTACCTCCTGATGATGTTATTAAGCTTATAATGTAGATGGTACTTACGATAACATGATATTTTTGGAAACCAAATAGGCAGCTGGATACTTGATTTCTCCAAGCACCTTACCTCTTCTTCGATTATCCAAACAGAATTGCTTGCTTTATTATATGGTTTGTAACTGGCTCAAGACTTGAACATGAACGATAAATACTCACATATCCCAACTAAATGCGGGTTTTTGCTTGATGAACTTGGAGGACCACTTGTGCATCACATTTTCAGAGAAGCCAACACTGTTGCCTATATTCTCTCTACATATGGGTGTAATAGTATTGATTCTACTGCCCTACTACGTTTTATTTCTCCGCTGGAGTCGTTTGGTACGAACACAAATAATACAGGGATTAGTAATGCATGAATTGTAGTGCTCGGATTATTTTTTATCAAGTGTTTGGTTCATTGTATTAAAAATTAGCTATGCAATGTATAATCTAAGGATGTGTTTGGTTTAAAACTGTATAAAATCTTCTTTACAATTATACCCTGGAATATTCTTCTTTCTGTATATAAAGAAATTTAGGAAAAGGGTTTGAGGGGAGGTTTAATAATTTTAGGCCAAGTATAGTTAATGTTTGGTTTCCTTGGTATTAGCTAAGCCCTCCTATGAGGTATAAGTAATCCATGTATTAGGTATGCGTAAATTGAATTGAGCAACTAAATATTGTATTGGACTGTTTACCCTAAAATACGGGTAACAATTGAATTTGTACGTGGTATTAAGGATACGTGACTAGGCCTGATACAATAAAATAAACAGCGATGAATAAAGACTGATTTTAAATAAACGAGAGAGTAAACAAACCACTAAGGTTGAATGACTTTGCCGTGACGAAAATGAGCAATAAGGAAGAATAGACGGTTTATGAAGAAGATAGCTAAAAATGATAACTGTATTACTGATAGTATGTTGTGTCCTCTACAATAGAATTGAGTTCTTTTTATAGGAGGAGAAAAAGGAATTCTACATAAGGTAAAGAACCTAATTACAGGGTAAAATATCCCTAAAAATACTAAGTTCAACGTCTCTGATGATTGGGGCCGTGATTCCCGCCGTGATAACTCCATACCACGAGATTTCCAGCCCTACCGTTATGCGAAACTGATATTTTTACCATAAGATGCTTTTCCCCAGACCGGTCTTGACCGCCTCATCTCGAACGCTTTGGCCCCGAACCGATGATGTCCGACCTCGAACTTCCCTTCTTGAAGCGCTGGTCCCGATCCAAAATAGACCGACCTCGGATTATACCCAAGACCGATATTTTTTATGTGCCCGATTGTATCCGACCCCATACAGATAGTCCCCTTGTTTGTTGGAGAGTAGTGACAAGAAACGATATGAGTCGCCGCCCTTCGAAATTAGGTCAAGCAACAGCATACTTATTGAGCACGACACGAAGTTCGAAGCGTCAAATCACACAACCTAAAAAACATCTCGCTGATGGGTGACAGCAGCATGATGACGCACGTGATCGCTGTCAAAAAAGGTCCTCGCGTGTCCTAGCTGGTGACAAACCCTGCAACTTCTGCAAATGCCATTTAATGTTTTCCCACCTCGTGTTTCGAACTGCCGCTTTTGAAAAGTATAAATAGCTCCTTCACTCTTTAACTTCCAAACTTTACGTTGTTCAAACCTTTCTTTGCTTTTGCTCTCTGCATCTTTGCACCTCAAACTTCTTTCATACATTATCCTTTGCTTTTACTCTCATCCCCGCAACTCCAATGGCGAAAACATCCAAATCCGTCCCTCAAAAACAACAACCTTCTTCCTCTCAGCCCGCTGAAGAGGTTGAACCAGTTCCTGTTGAGGAAACTTCCACAGAGCCTCCCCTGAAAGCTTTCGTACCGGTTGGATGCTTTATTGGCTCCGACTTCAAAGTGGAGAAAGCCTCTTCAGTACCTGGCCGGGGTGAACCGGTCTCCATGTACATTAGCTCGATCACCCACAAAATCCTTGATAGAGTGAAGACGGAATGTAAATGGATTGGCAAGGATGTGGTAGTCCCTTCTTCGAATGAGGCGATTACCACCCATGTAGAGGGTTACTTGAGCGTCTATACCTACCCCTTTACGTTGGGATCTTTGGACCCCATAATTGTTTCCTTTTGTAAAAGGTACAATGTTACCTTGGGTCAGGTTCATCCCTCCGTTTGGCGGATAGTTCATCTTTTCCGCTTCTTCGTGAGTAAAGTCGACGGGCACCCCTTCACCGTTGACCATTTACTCCGATTGTATAGTTCCCGAACGTTCCGAGGGGGTCCAATAAAACTTGCTCGCCGGGCCAGCAAAGCTCCGTTCTCGAGTATTGAAGAGGACAAGGACCGGGGTTGGATGAGCCGGTTCATTCGAATAAAAACCTCGGACTTGATCCCCGTT
>MCJB01025866.1:136141-194940 GCA_002018475.1 Nicotiana obtusifolia
GCGCAGGGAGCATGACAAAGCAATCGACCAGCTGGGTCAGCAAACCAACCGATTAAATCAACTCTGATCTGTAGCGAGCGAGGCTAACGCTGAAACCAACGAATGGATAGCCAAGGTCGATACACTGACTTTGGAAAAAGAGATCCTCCAAGCTCGCTTAGTTCCCTTTTGGAAGAGCAGGTTTCGGAGGCACAAGAAAAAATCGGAGTTCTGACCAAGAGCACCGAATCTCTTCAATCCCAAGTCGAGACGCTTACCCAGGACCGGGATATTCTGGTGAATGAGCTGTAATCAGCAAAGTCTGAGGTTGCCACGTCCAAAGCCGACGCCGACGATTTGATAGCTCAATACAGAGCTGATGTCGAGGCCGCCCAGGAGTAATCGAAGGTTATGGTTGAATACACTAAGTGCCAGACCCGTCTCTCCGTCCTCAAGGAGCTACAAGCTCGGGGCTTCGATCTATCTTCTGAGGTCGATGAAGCAGCAAAGATCGAAGCTGAAGCAAGGAGGCAGGCCTTCCCTGAGGAAGAAGAAGATGGTTCTGACTGACGTTGCCTGTAAAATGATGTGTCATTTTTGTAATTTGAATATATAAAAGGATTCTTCTATGTTGTCTGACTTTGTTCTAAAGTTTTTACATCTTGCAAACTTCGCCATAGATTTCTTTCTTTCATGTCTGACCGAATAAGCACATCTCGAGGGGACCTTGGTCCGTTAAGGGGCTGAATTAACCTTAACAGGTTTTAACCCGATTCGGCCTTAACCTTTTTATAAATTCGGAGTCGCCTTAACAGGCTTCATTCCTCCCCGAACTTTTTTAGTTCGATGCGGCCTTGGCCTATTAAGAAATCGGGATCATGCCTTAGCAAAATTTGGATCCTTTTCAAATTTCAACGAGTTGATTTGGCCTTAGCCTTTTTAAAGAATCGAGTTCTTGCCTTGGCAAGCACTAATCATCCTCGAATTTTAACTTGGTTTGGCCTTAGTCTCATTTCCCTTTGAGTTTGTTAACCCGATACGACCTTGGCCTATCAATCGGTTTTGGGGTTTCCTTAATAGGTCTTACTCCGCTTCGTATTTAGTTTGGATATTTGAACGATATTAACTCTAGATAGTGCAATGATAATCGAAGAGGCCCTTAGACTCAAAAATAGAATATTGGTGCCAAAGAAACTTTATTAGCATTCATACGCTTGTACAACTTTACTTAAGGGGAAAATCGATCTATTCAGGCACGGTTCCTTTGACCGTTTGACCCTTACATTGGCTCCTAATGATTTGCGTGAAGTTCCCTTGAATTTGAAGTAGTTAAATGAAGATTTTGAAATAAAGAAGCAATCTCCAGATGTTCAAGGTCGATCGAAGTCAAGCACCAAATTTCATTATCTTCGATGAGCGACCGATCTAAGTTAGCACGACTCCTGGTTGCCTCATTAAAAACCTTGCCGTAAAACCCGATTTGGGACAAAATCGGTCGAAGGAAAAAAGAGTGCAACGCGTGCTTTCTGTCATAGTGTATCGTGTTCCCTAGCTTGAGGCCGTTCCATTTGCAACCTGCAGATGTTAGTATCGAGAAATAAAATAAAAGAAAAGATGAAATCTATTACCGTAACAATAATACTGCTTTAGGTGGCTCACATTCCAATTGTTTGGCAGTTGCTTGCCATCCATAGTTCCGAGCTTGTAAGATCCCTTTCCGGTGACTTTCAAGATAGTATAGGGCCCTTCCTTGTTCGGTCCCAATTTTCCTTCGTTGGGATCTCGAGCGTTGGGTGTAACCCTTCTGAGTACCAAGTCCCCATTGTTGAAGTACCAGAGATGGGTTCTCCGATTGTAATATCTCTCTATTTTTTGCTTCTGCACCGCCAACCGAACCAGAGCAGCTTCCCTCCTTTCATCCAAAAGTTCCAGGCTGATGTTCATAGCCTCCCGGTTTGATTTTTCGGTTGCGTATCGGAACCTGACGCTCAGTTCGCCTACCTCGACCGGTATCAGTGCTTCAGTGCCGTAGACTAGGGAAAATGGGGTGGCCCCGGTGCTGGTTTTCTCGGTTGTGCGATATGCCCATAAGACCTCGGGTAGAATTTCCCTCCATTGTATCCTTTGCGTCGGCTAACCTTTTCTTCAAGTTCTGAATTATAGTCTTGTTGGTTGACTCGGCTTGACCATTGCCACTGGGGTGATATGGAGTTGACAATATTCTCTTAATCTTGTCGTCTTCGAAGAACTTTGTTATTTTACTGCCAATGGACCGTTTTGCATTATCGCATACCACTTTTGATGGCATCCTGAACCGGTAATAATATGGTCCCATATGAAGTCAATTACTTCTTTCTCCCTGACCTTTTCGTAAGCCTGTGCTTTCACCCACTTGGAAAAGTAGTCAGTCATAAAAAGAATAAATTGAGCTTTACCTGGTGCTCGAGGGAGGGGGCCGACGATGTCCATTCCCCACTTCATAAACGGCCATGGCGATAGGACCGAATGCAGTGTCTCCCCAGGCTGGTGAATCATTGGTGCGTGCCTTTGGCATCTGCTGCACTTGCAAACAAACTCCTTCGTATCTTTTTCCATGTTGATCCAATAATAACCGACCCGAATTATTTTTCGAACCAAGGATTCGGATCCGGAGTGATTGCCGTATGTTCCTTCGTGTATCTCCCTTAAGATGTATTCGGTGTCTCCGGGTCCAAGACATACGGCGAGAGGGCCTCCGATTGTTCTTCTGTATAAGGTTCCGTCATCGGCCAAACAAAATCGGGCTGCCTTTGTGCGTAACGCCCTTGATCTTTGGGGTCCGATGGCAATTTACCTGAACTAAGATATTCCACATATTTGTTTCTCCAATCCCAGGTCAAGCTTGTTGAATTGATTTCGGCATGGTCCTCTTCCACCACCGACCTTAATAACTGCGCGACCTTTTCAGAATCAATTTCTTCATCCTCGATCGATGACCCTAGGTTGGCGAGGGCATCGGCCTCACTATTTTGTTCTCGAGGTATGTGCTGTAGGGTCCATTCTTTAAACCTGTGTAGCGTGACCTGAAGCTTGTCCACATACCTTTGCATACGCCCCTCTCTGACCTCGAATGTTCTATTTACTTGGTTGACTACGAGGAGGGAGTCACATTTGGCCTCGATTACTTCTGCTCCCAAGCTTTTGGCCAACTCTAAACCTGTAATCATAGCCTTATATTCTGCTTCTTTGTTAGTCAATTTTACAGTCTTTATAGACTGTCAAATCGTATTCTCGGTTGGGGGTTTGAGTATGATGCCAAGCCCCGATCCCTTCGAATTTGAGGCGCCGTCTGTGAACAAAGTCCACACTCCCGAAGGAGTCCCCGATTCGGTCATCAGCTCTCTCTCGACCTCGGGGATAAGCGACGGCGTGAAGTCGGCAACAAAATCAGCTAGTACTTGAGACTTGATCGAGGTTCGAGGCCAATACTCAATATCGTATCCGCTTATTTCGATGGCCCACTTAGCCAATTGACCTGATAGCTCAGGTTTGTGCATAATGTTCCTAAGTGGGTAAGTTGTCACTACACATATGGGGTGACATTGGAAGTATGGTTTCAACTTCCTAGAGGCAATCAATAACGTGAGTGTTAAATTTTCCAAATGTGGGTACCTAGTTTCGGCCCAGTGTTCTACTGATGTAGTAAATGGGGAATTGCGTACCTTGTTCTTCTCGGACCAGGACCCTGCTCACCGCTATTTTCGACACAGCAAGGTAAAGGTATAACTGCTCACCTGCTTTTGGCGTATGCAGCAAAGATGGGCCAGAGAGATACCTTTTAAGCTCTTCCAACGCGCGTTGGCATTCTGGTCCCCATGAGAATTCGTTCTTCTTCTTCAGCAAGTTGAAGAACTAATGGCTCCTATCCGATGACCTCGATATAAATTGGCCTAGGGCCGCTATCCGACCTGTCAATTTCTGTACAGCTTTCACACTGTCTACGATCGTTATGTCTTCAATGGCTTTGATTTTATCGAGGTTGATTTCTATTCCCCGGTTCGAGACCATAAAGCCAAGGAACTTTCCTGAGTCTACTCTGAATGCACACTTCTCTGGGTTCAACTTCATGTTGTACCTTTTCAGGGCGTCAAATGTTTCCTGCAAATTACTCAAATGGTCCTCTGCTCGCAGGGACTTAACTAACATGTCATCAATATAAACTTCCATCGTTACTCCTAGTTGTTTTTCGAACATCTTATTTACTAGGCGTTGGTAGGTAGCCCCCGCGTTCTTCAGCCCGAAAGGCATTACATTATAGCAATAAGTGCCATACTTAGTGATAAAAGATGTTTTTTCTTGATCATCCTTATCCATTTGTATCTGGTTGTAACCAGAATAGGCATCGAGAAAACTAAGAGTCTCGTGGCCAGCGGAGCATCGATCATGCGATCGATGTTGGGCAAGGGAAAGGAGTCTTTGGGGCACGCCTTGTTTAGATCTTTATAATTTATGCACATCGTAAGCTTATTTCCTTTCTTAGGAACTACAACTACATTTGCCAGCAATTCCGGGTACTTAACTTCCCGAATGGACCCTATATTCAAAAGTTTAGTTACCTCGTCCTTGATGAATGCTTGCTTGATTTCGGACTGAGGCCGCCTCTTTTGCTTGAACGGCCGGAATTTTGGGTCAGTGCTCAGCTTGTAAGTTGTAATTTCTGGCGGTATCCCCGTTATGTCAAGGTGGGACCAGGCAAAAGAATTTTTGTTAGCTGAAAGAAATTTAATTAATTTGGCCCTGAGCTCGGAGCTTAAGCCCGAGCCCAGGTATACCTTTCGATCGGGCAAGTCGCTGCGGAGTGAAATCTGTTCGAACTCTTCGACTGTTGATTTGGTCACATCGGAATCATCAAGACCGATAAATAATCGGGGGTCCCCGTAACTGTCGTCTTCGAGCTGGTCTTGCTCACCCTCGTTTGTCGAAGGTGGTGTCTGTGATTGCTATTGGGTCTTCTAGGAAGGAGCGGTCGGTTTCAGTACTGTCTCTTCCACTGCGAACATTTCCCTTGCTGCATGTTGTTCTCCATAAATGGTTATGACCCCATCAGCTGATGGGAATTTCAATATCTGATGTAACGTCGAAGGTACAGCTCCGATATCATGAATCCAAGGTCTTCCGAGCAAGGCATTGTATCGCATGTCGCCCTCGATCACACAAAACTTTATTGCCCGAACAGTACCGGCGGTGTCAACCATCAGTGTTATTTCCCGTTTGGTTGTTTCGTATGCCATATTGAAACCATTGAGGATTCGAACTTTGGAGATGATCTGGTTTGTCAATCCAAGTTGCTCGATGACCCATGACCGAATTATATTTGCTGAGCTTCCGGGGTCGACAAGTACACGCTTCACTCGAGTCTTCTGTATGAGCATCGATATCACCAAGGCATCGTTATGGGGCTGTACAATTCCTTCTGCATCTTTATCACTAAAGCATAAGGCTCCTTCCGTCGCATAATCCCGAGTGCGCTTCTCTCGGGTGATAGATATCTTAGTACGCTTCAACACCGGGCCTTAGGGTGCATCTACCCCTACGATTATCATGTTGATCGTGTGCTGAGGTTCTTCTTGATTTGTGGGCCTGTCTCTGTTTCCGTAATGGTTCTTGGCCCGGTCGCTTAGAAATTCCCGAAGGTGCCCTTTTTCAAGCAACCGTGCTACTTCCTCCCTCAGCTGCCTACAATCTTCCGTTTTATGTCCATGTGTACCATGGTACTTACAGATTAAGTTGGGGTCTCTTTTGGCCGGATCCGATTGCAGCGGCCGAGGCCATTTGGTATCTTTAATGTGGCCAATGGCGGATACGAGAGTCGCTGAATCGACGTTGAAGTTGTAGTCGGACAGTCTAGGCGCTTCTCGGTGATTAGCGGCTCTTTCGAAGTCATTTCTTGGCAACGATCCTCGGTTATCGTTCCTTCTCTCCTGTCTCGGGGACCTTTGTCTTCCCGGGATGGCCCTTCGATCGCCAGGGTACGGTCGATTCCTATCTCTGTTTGACCTCGACTCTCGATAATTATCTCTTAGAATCCGATCATAAGTTCTGATAGGATAAGCGGATCCTGAAGGGACTCCGAGCTGATCATCTTCGACCCTGATCTTTGATTGATACCGATTGTGTATGTCCGCCCAAGTGGCAGCGGGGTATTCGATCAAGCTTTGTTTGAGCTGTTGAGAAGCCGTTGAACTTCGGGCATTGAGCCCTTGAGTTAAAGCCTGTACGGCCCAATCATCGGTGACCGGTGGTAAATCCATTCGCTCCATTTGAAAGCGAGATACAAACTCCCTCAGCATCTCGTTATCTCTTTGCCTGACTTTGAATAAGTCTGACTTCCATGTATCGACTTTAATGGCATCTGCATGAGCCTTGACGAAGGTGTCTGCAAGCATGGCGAAGGAGTCGATGGAGTTCGGAGGCAAGTTGTGATACCAAGTCATTGCTCCTTTAGACAAGGTCTCCCCGAATTTTTTCAGAAGAACGGGCTCAATTTCGTCATCTTCGAGGTCGTTTCCCTTTATGGCGCATGTGTACGCCGTTACGTGTTCATTTGGATCAGATGTCCCGTTGTATTTGGGGATTCTGGCATGCGAAACTTTTTTGGTATAGGTTTTGGGGCAGCGCTCGACGGGAAAAGCTTTTGTACGAATTTCTTTGAGTCCAAGCCTTTTAACACCGGGGGTGCTCCTGGAATCTGGTCCACCCTCGAGTTATATGTTTCTACTTTCTTGTCGTTGGCTTCAATTTTCTTTTCGCCCGATTCGACTCGCTTGGTCAGCTCCTCGAGCATTTTCATGATTCCAGAATTTATCCTCGACCCGCTTTCATCCGGTTGTGCTGCGGTCGATTCATTTTCAGGTACAACTCCTCGAGAAGAACCGGCTTCGACCCTGTCCGAAACCTGACTGCGACTTTGCAATTGGGCGATGGCTGCTTACTGGGCTTCTAGCATGTCGAATATCATTTTGAGGCTGATCCCGTCCCCTTCATTATTTTGAGTTCTCGAAGGGTGTTCTCCCCGAACACTGTTCGACGGGCCAGAAGTCTGATCTACATCAACCGCCATTTGAGAGTTGGCATCGGTTAGAACCTCATTACCGAGCATCACATTGTTGTTTTCGCCCTGGTGGTCGAACTCATCATTGATGGGATGTGAGTGCGACATGACTATATTGTATCCTGAAAACAAAAGATTCTGCAAAGAACAAGCATAAAATAGTGTGTGACAAAAATTTGTATCAAACGTTCACTATTATCCTTAGCCCCACGGTGGGCGCCAAACTGTTTACCCTAAAATACGGGTAACAATTGAATTTGTACGTGGTATTAAGGATACGTGACTAGGCCTGATACAATAAAATAAACAGCGATGAATAAAGACTGATTTTAAATAAACAAGAGAGTAAACAAACCACTAAGGTTGAATGACTTTGCTGTGACGAAAATCAGCAATAAGGAAGAATAGACAGTTTATGAAGAAGATAGCTAAAAATAATAACTGTATTACTGATAGTATATTGTGTCCTCTACAATAGAATTGAGTTCTTTTTATAGGAGGAGAAAAAGGAATTCTACATAAGGTAAAGAACCTAATTACAGGGTAAAATATCCCTAAAAATACTGAGTTCAACGTCTCTGATGATTGGGGCCGTGATTCCCGCCGAGATAACTGCATACCACGAGATTTCCGGCCCTACCGTTACGCGAAACTGATATTTTTACCATAAGATGCTTTTCCCAAGACCGGTCTTGACCGCCTCATCTCGAAGGCTTTGGCCCTGAACCGATGATGTCCGACCTCGAACTTCCCTTCTTGAAGCGCTGGTCCCGATCCAAAATAGACCGACCTCGGATTGTACCCAAGACCGGTATTTCTTATGTGCCCGATTGTATTCAACCCAATACATGGACGGATTAAATTTTTATACAGGAATTATTTTACTTAGTACAGCCTACCAAACGACCCCTGAGGTTGGTATATGACAATAATGTTAATGACCGTTCAACTCAGGCACTGAGAAGAAGGATCACATTTTGGAACGATTAGTTAATATATAAAATATTTCTTCTACAGCAAATTAAAAAAAAAGGAATCATTTACGTATAAATTTTTATTCCTTTTTGTATTGGGATCGAAATTGGATAAGATCCAATAAACTAAAGAAAGGAACAGTATAGATGAGGTTTTAGCTCGGAATAAAGCTCAGATCCTGAATGAGCAACAAGTAATTAATCTACCTCTTCATCCTGATCGCATGTGATTTTTGGACAAACCCGGGTGCTCATCCCTACTTATCTTCAGTGGATAGCTACCAAATAATTGTTCACAAATGAAAAGGTGATCATTTGGATGACAATAAATATCCAACACTCGTACTGAAGAAACCAAGTAAACCATTATAAAGAAAAATGTGGACACAGTTTTACTATTCACCCAATTACCACCACATTGATATTTATACTACTCATGTATATGCTAATTTCCTTGGTATACCACATCTATAGGAGTACAGAAATTTTCACACCCAATAATTACCCCTCGTACCATTTATAATTTATTACATTGCAGCAGCTTGGCCAGACTTTGATGAACCACCACCGGCAGCCCTATTCCGCCGCCTAGAGCTCCGTCCAGGGCGGTGTTTCCGGTGGCTGTGGCTGCCACCAAACTTCATCTTCTGCCTAAGCCTTCCACTGTCCTTAAATAAGTTTCTTTCTGACTGAACAATCACACATTCTGTTGGTGGAACAGGGTACCTAATATTATCATAACAATAAGAATAATACATGTATCTTTCTCTAAACCATTTCATTGATTTTCGCCTTTCGGGTGTCATGATAGAGTAGTTTTGAGCAAGAAGTCTGGCAATTCTATCAGTGCAATTTGTAGATGAAATTTGCTCAATGGGATCTACTATGCAGCCTTCAAGAACTAAGTCTTTGAACTCAGTTGCAAAAGGTTCATGTTTGTAGTCAACTTTAGCCTTGCCGCCATTTGTAGCCCAAGAAGATGCATCCCATATTGTGGCATATAAAGACATTGGCTTCGCTGGAAAGTCCCCTCCCATTGCTGGATTACGATTTACTTCTCTAATTGGTGTCTCATCAATGTAGAATCTATAAAAAAAAACCAAGATTTTGGAGGTTAGTTTAAAAAGAAACACTAATGAATGAACAAATTTTAGCTTTTTAATAGCTGACGAACTTGCAAATATTAAACTATGTATACACTGACAGTGTACGAATCTTTACGATTTACGGGTGCATAACTTTACTTCCTTTTGTCTACGATAAATGATCAATTTATCTTTTTATTTTGGTTCAAAATAAATGTCCATTTATATAATCAAGAAAAAGTTTAATTTTTTTTCTCAAAATTACCCTTATGTACGTATTCTTAAAAAGTCTTTTATTCCTCACATTAACTATGCTGCAACATTTAATTAACGGTAATTTAATATCACTAACTATTTTTATCTAAATTTTATATTTTCTTAATAGGTATGCCCAGACAAATTAGTCACTTATTGTGGACCGGAAGGAATAATATTTTTACCAGACATCTTATGCAACTAAAACTTGCAAGTTACAGAGTGTTGGAAGTTGTTACATTACAATCTTCAACAAGTTAAGAAATCCTCTGTTTGACAACTTTCTAGTAATGTGCAACTGTAAAGGGTACATTACTCTTTTTTCTTGATTTCTTAAATAATTTATTATGGCAATTAAGAGATTAAAGAATCAAGAAAAGCGAATAGAAGAAATATGCTAGTTGTCAATGTACTTGGCTAAAATGCTCATTTTAATTGTTTTCCAAATCTAGGTTATTGAAAACATCAGTAAGTATTTGAGTATGGATTTTACTCAATATTCCAAGTAGGAAGCATCACGAAAATCTTGTAGAAGAGCGATTTTGATAAATATCTACCACGATAATAGAATGATTAGCTAGAATTCGGAGCTAGAAGCTAAATAATCTTAATTGAGTGCCAAATGGAGCAGAGATATACAAATCTGTGCCTTTGGTAACATTGTGAATATCCAGGTTTTCAAGAACATTATACTCAATGAAGAAGAATTAGGGCAATACTCATTCTGAACCTTTTAAAACAGCTTTCAAACCTTAGTCCAAAAAAGAATGACAAAACAGTTCAAATTTGGCCAGACTCATCCCACACTGAACCTTCCTCATAGCTAGCCAAGAAACACATTAATATTTCCTACTGTACTCTTAGTTTAGTATATATTTTATGGGTAGAAACGAGATTATCTTTATAAATTCTATATTTTGGGCAATTTATATCGTATAAATTTGACGGTAAGTAGACTTTGAGGCAATATAATCTAAACACTTGTTATGAGGGCACTTGTAAGAATTTTGTGCTAACAACGACATTTATTAAGCGTGATAAGTTCAA
Organism: Nicotiana obtusifolia; assembly: GCA_002018475.1. Taxonomy (NCBI): domain Eukaryota; kingdom Viridiplantae; phylum Streptophyta; class Magnoliopsida; order Solanales; family Solanaceae; genus Nicotiana; species Nicotiana obtusifolia. The sequence goes on from MCJB01025866.1 coordinate 146,572, forward strand.
AGTATAGACAAACTCTTTTAAGTCTTAACATATACAATTAGTGCAAACGTCACTTGGAAAACAGCCCATCACCCCAGTTTTCCAGCTTTAAAGACGTTTCTTAGAAAAGGAAAAAGTAATATTTGCATTGCCGTAAACCGTGCAATTACAATTTCTACCCTTTTAGAAGTTTAGTCACTCTCATTAATGAGCTAATCAACAGTTTAATGTACTTAATTATTTCCTCCCATTAATGAGCTAATCAACATCTTTGGCATGTTATGACCCCCTCTTTCAACACTAAGGTCCCCCACTCCAAAGGCAAAAAAAAATAGTAGTAAAATGTATGAAAAGTAAACTCCAGAGAAAATATATGTACAAAGTTAACTTCCAGCTCCTCCAAAGAAAGAAGTTCCAATTTGATGAACACTGAAGAAAATAGAAAGTTGTACTAGAAAAGAAGCAATTACACTCTGTCTATTCTATGCAAGAACAGTTGTGAATATATGGCAGTAATTTGTAGAAGGTACATGTTTTCATCAGCCACTAGTAACTAAAATAGAAATTCGGAAAAGTTGATAAAAAACCAACCATAAAAGTACCTAACAGAAAGCTAAGCATGATCTCATCCAACAAACGCAATAGGTAACCAAAATTATTTAGGTGCTTAACTTTTTCGAAAGCGAATAGCAACCTTTCTTTCTTAGTAATTTCTCTCTCCGCGTTTGGCCAAAAGGTAGGCACAATGCCAATTTTTACAGCAACCAATTGCTGCCTAATGCTTTCCATAACTAACAAAAATTATACTTACTATAAAAAGAACAAAATTAAAGATAACAAGCAATTAGGAAAATTTTTAATTTCTATTCACTGACACTATAAAGAATTTTATACTATGAGGTTATCTTAAAGTTAACTATCCATAATCATGGAATAAATAACTTGAATTTAAGGCAAGTAAGTTAATTAAATATTTTAAATAAAAACATGTAATAGAAGTGCTTACATGATGTTTTTGGGGGTCCAAAGAATGCTGTAGTGATGGAAGTCGTTGCTAGGATCAAACCACATTCTATATCTCTCTTCTCTCCCACGGCTTACGCTCCCATTTCCATACAAGTTGGTCTGAAATCTCCATGGCTGCCCATTCACATTCCCCAGAAACTCGATGTCTAACTCGTCATGATTCTTCTCAAATGTGTCCACATTTGACGTCTATACATTCAATAAATACAACAATGGTTTTAGAAAAAATTCCATGTAATATATACATGTATTATCAGTAATCGTCAAAGTAGACGCATTTTCATGCAACTCTTCACCATGCAAAATAACAAATGTGCTTCTTCCTTCAATAAACAATCTTGTTTTGGATTTCAGAACATGTGCATGCATATATTATGACTAAAATAGGTAGTCAAAATCAGAGTTCTTAAACAATTCAAATGATCTTTTATGCATATATAAAGAAACCATACACATAAAAAACATGGATATATTAATATTTATTATATACTTACATAAAATGCGACAACGATGCCGGCAGTATATATGGCCGGCAACTTAATACTAGCGCTAAAAAATCCATAATTGTAATATTCTGTTGAAATTACACCAGACCCTGAAAAGGTAAAACACAAACATTAATATTGAAATAAAAAAGTTTACATCAAATATACATAAAATTTAAGAAATTGATATATCAAAATAAATACTTACAATAATAATAATAATTAAAAAAGGTTAATTACCAGAGAAACGATTAAGGAGGAGACGAAAGCTTGTATCATCAGGAGATCGTTCGATATTGAAATCACTGAAAAGAGGTGAATATCCTTCTTCGAATGTGATGGTGGAGAGGTTAAAAGCCCTTGTAGTGGTCGCCGCCTCCGTCTCTGCCGCCGGGGAAATATATAACAATAAAAGGAGAGAGAAGGGTATCAAAGATTTTGATAGAGATGGAAGAACTCGATAATCCATTTTGCCTTTTTTTTTTTTTTTTTTTGTATTTCTATATTGAAGTTTTATTTCTTTTTATTCTTTATATATATGTTTGGTTCTTCTCTTCTCCTTTATATAGTTCTCTTCTCTTCTCTTCTTTGCGGATTATTTGTTTCATAAAGATTTATATTTGGCAATAGAATATACAGCCATGGAGAGAGATGAAGATTATGAGCGAGAGAGATTTGGCAGGTTTCTGTTTTGAAGGGAGAATTTACATAATAATTCTCTTGGTTAGGAGTTATTAACTAGATTGCCACGATAATTTGGTTTTTGAAGAAAGGAAAATTAATTTGGGGAAAAGGGAAAAAAAAAAAAAAAAAAAGAACTCCGTTTGGTCTCATGTATTAAACGTTTTGACAAACTGAATATGTATAAACTTATTTTGAAAATAGAATATCTTTAAAAGTATTGACATTTTAGAAAAGTAATAAGTCATTTATTAATTTTTTTCCCCCCTAATTCTAGTGGGGCGGTATTTATTCTAAATTTCGGATAACAATTGAATTTATACGTGATTTTAAGGATATGTGGCCTAATTTGATACAAATGATGAATAATATAGCAAAAATTGAAATTAAAGGATAAATAGAGAAGGAAAGCAAACCAACTAAGTTAGATACTCTTGACCGTTGAATAATCTTTCTTGAGCAGAAACGGACTATAACGAGAATTGGAACAACAAAGTGATTTAAGAGAGTAATAAACTGTTTCTTTCTTTCTATAGATGATTCGTTTAAAACTGTGATGCCCTATAAACAGTTCCATCTTCCCTTTATATAGTGGGGTGATCATACATTTGGTAAATCGTTATACAAGGTAAGAATCTCTATATAAGGTAAAATATCTCCTGATTTGCTAATTAAACGATTCTATTGATTAGTGCCGAGATTCCCGCCGTGATGCTTATCCCATTACGGATTTTTCGGTCCTCCGTCATTTAAGTTTAACGATCTACCCTTGTACATCTTTGGAGTCAAGCTCGATGGGCTTGGTATTTTCGAGGTTGTACATTCTGGCTTCGTATTCCAGTTCGATGACATTCAGGCTCGATCTTCGATCCTACACACTTCGAGGACGATTTATCGAGCAATAGTTGAACTTGATGCTAACCGTATTGGGTCGATCCCGATTTTGACTACATATAGGTGGGTCCGACTTTGACCACATACAGATAGTCCCCTCGTTTTTTGGAGAGTAACGACGAGAAACGATATGAGCCGCAAATTTTCATTCAGATAAGTGACGGTAAGCTTATGACGCGTGTGACACGGAAGTCAAAAACATCTCATCAAAGAGGCCAAATTCTTATTCTAATAGATGACGGTAAACTTATGACGTATGCGATACAAAAATCGAGAACGTCCATCAGGGACAACCTTTCACAACATCAGGTATGTGTCAGTCGGTGTTCTGCCGCTTTGGGATGCGAACCGCCATTTTTGAGAGGCTATAAATACCCTCTTTCACCTTTATACTCAAATGTTTGTGCTCTTTGTGAAATTACATCGCTCTTATCTTCAAGATTTCTAGTTCTTTGAAAGTTTTTCGCAAGTTATCTTCATACTATACTTCCCTTGCATCTGTACCTTTTGATTTCTTCACTTGCTCAAAATAATGGCGAAGACTTCTAAAGTTCCTCAGAGAAAAACTCCCTCCTCTTCTCAACCTGTTGATGACGTTCCACCTGTTGTCATTGAGGAGACCATAGCTGAGCCTCCTTTGAAAGCGTTTGTACTAACCGGGTGTTCGACCGGGGCTGATTTCAAGGTTGATAACCCTTCCTCGATACCGGGTCGATGCGAGCCGGTCACGAGATATATCTGTTCAATCACTGACAAAGTTCTCAATAAAGTAAAGGAAGACTGCACATTGGGCCATTTGGACCCGGTTATTATTATTTTTTGCAAAAGGTACGAAGTGACCTTGGGCCAAATTCATCCCTCTTTCTGGAGGATAGTCATTCTCCTCCGTTTTTTTGCAAGCAAGATCGAGGGGTATCCTTTTACCGTCGATCATCTTATATGGTTGTACAGTCCCTGACTCTACCGGGGAGGGTTGATAAAACTTTCTCGTCGGGCAAGCAAAGCCCCTTTCTCAAGAATTGATGAGGATAGGGATCGGGGCTGATTGGGTCGATTTGTTCGAGTAAAAACATCAGAACTGATCCCGGCCGAGGATATGCCTTTTCCTGAGAAATGGAATATGAATCGTAAGTGCGGCCCTGCCTATCAATTTGTTCATTGTTCTCCTTTCTGACACTTTTTCTTATCAATTTCATATGACGCAGCTATATCCTGGATGCCGGCCGTGATTCCTCATCATAAAGAATGGGTCGAAGGGATCGTGTCCCAGAAACCATATTTCGATCGCGCGTTGCGTGAACTTTCAAAGGGCCGATGGGAGGCCCGACTTCATGGTGAGATAAATTGCACTTGAGCTTAGCTCTTTATGCCATCGATCTCTACCTCATTTTACTTTTCCTTTGCAGGTCTATCAAAGGATGTCGAGGTGAGACCTGCGCCCACAGGCGATGAAGTTCCCAGCGAGCCCCCTGCTTCAAAGCAGGATAAAGAGAAGAAAAGAAAAGAAGCCCCCAGTTCTTCGGACCTTGGAAAGAAGAGACCGAGAAAAAGATTGGCTCGCAAGCCCAAGGGCAATACTGGTGATCGTGTGTTATCTTCGGACTCGCTTCGTCAGTTGAGGGATGAGTCCGAGGAAGAAGAAGAAGACTTCGTCCTTGTGGCTAGCGAGCCGCCATAACCTGAAGGGCAAGGGGTCTCCGAACCTGAAGTCAATGAAATGGACCCTCGTCAAGCCGGGGGATCCGAGGTAGGGGCAAGAACTGGGGCTTCCCCTGGAGGGCTCCACTGGGAGTCTTAGGTCCAATTGAAATGGTCGATTCACCCTCTTTCTCGGAATCAACATTCAATGAGGCCCAAACAGCAAAAGAGCATTCTTCGGGCAGGGATCTCAGATCGAAAGACCCTTTCCACGATTTTTTCGATAGTGTGGATTCGGCGTCCGCAGAAGACATTCTTGGGCTCAGTAACTTAGAGGTACCGAGGAAAAGTTCATCCACCGATACAAGCGGGGTTCCTTCGATTCGAAGTTGGTCGATCAGTTTCCTGCACCGAGTGCTTACCTTGATCAGAAACGGACCATATTTTTCACCATTCCCGAAGATGCTAGGGCTCTTTCCGCCCCTGTTGAGGTGGCCAGTTATCTTCGGTGTTTGGTGACCGAGGAAGATCAAGCCAAAATGAATAAAGTGGATGCATCTGCCTATTCAATGAAGCTCAACAGGCGTTAAATCGGGTAATTTCTGATAAGCCCTATCCAATGTTCTTGGTCTTGTACTTTAAATTTTTAATCAACTGTAACATACTCCTTTATGCTTGCAGGACTCGGTACTTCATCACGAAGCCTTCCTCCGATTTCGGCAAGAGTCAGGACGCTACAAACAGCTCAAACCGGAGATGATGAATCTTCGTGCCGAACTGGATCTAGCCCGGAAGGATATTGCTGGCTTGATCGAGCAAATAGAGCAAAAACTCAATCAGATTAATTAGCTTCGATCTGAGATAAGCACGGCTAGAACTGAGGCCGACGAGTGGAGGAGCAGGATGGATCGGCTGGCCTCGAAAATAGAGACCTTTCAGGCACAGTTAGCTTCAGCAGAAGCTCGGCTTGGAGAGGCAAAGGAGAAAATCGAGGCTCTAACCAGGAATGCCGATGAACTCCAGTCTCCGGTCAGTATGGTTATCTTAGATCGAGATGTTATAGCTAACGAGCTAAAAACGGCCAAGTCGGAAGTTGCCGTGATCAAAGCCGAGACCGATGAGCTAGTGGCCCAATATAAGGCCGATGCCGAAGCCGCTCAAGATCAATCAAGGAATATGGTTAATTATATGAAGTGGAAATCTTGCCGCCTCACCCTCGAAGAGACTCACGCTCGAGGCTTTAATTTATCGGCGGAGATCGAAGATGCCAAGATAGCCGAGGCCGAAGCCAGAAAATTAGCCTTCCCGGAGGAGGAGGATTCCGAGGATTCAGGCAGATCCAAAGAATGAGCCCATTTCCTTTCTTTTCCTATATTTGAAATTGTGTATCGAGGTGCTCAACTTTTTAGGAAGGGTTCCAATGCATATATACACAAAGCTCTTCTCTTTTTTTTTTTTTTTGCAACTTTTGAATTGCCTTAACTTTCAAGTATAACTAACTTGGTATGACTTTAACCTTTAGATTTAGGGGTTTGCCTTAATATGTCGTACTCCCCCTCAAGTTCCGTTAACTCGAAATAGCCTTAGCCCTTTAAGATTTGGGGTTTGCCTTAGTAGGTCTTACTTCTCCTCGAATTCTGTTAACTCGAAACGGACTTATTCTTTTAAGGTTCGGGGTTTGCCTTGGTAGGGCTTATCCCCCTCGAGTTTTGTTAACTCGAAACGGTCTTAGCCTTTTAAGGATTGAGGTTTGCCTTAGTAGGTCTTATCCCCCCTCGAGTTATGTTAAGTTGAAACGGCCTTAGCCTTTTAAGGATCGGGGTTTGCCTTAGCGGATCTTATCCCCCCTCGAGTTATGTGAACTCGAAACGGCGTTAGCCTTTTAAGATTCGGGGTTTGCCTTAGTAGGTCTTACTTCCCCTCGAGTTCTGTTAAATCGAGATGGCCTTAACCTTTTAAGGTTCGGGGTTTTTCCTTGGTAGGTTTTATCCCCCCTCGAGTTTTTGTTAACTCGAAATGGCCGTAGCTTTTTAAGGATCGGGGTTTGCCTCAGTTAGGTCTTGTCCCCCCTCGAGTTTTGTTAACTCGAAATGGCCTTAGCCTTTAAAGTTTTGGGTTTGCCTTATTAGGTCTTATCCCCCCTCGAGTAAGTTCATTTTTCGGACAAGCCCTCAAGTGAGGGGACGGTTGTTTGAACAAAATTTAAAGTGGCCCTTAGGCTCATTTGATCGGAGGCAGGATGTTTGTTCGTAAGAGATTTTTCTTTATTCTCGCTCATGTATGTATACAATTTGTGTTAGGGTTTGATCAATCTATTTGGGCACAGTTCATTCGACCGTTTGACCCTTACAGTGAATCTTAACGATCTTTAACCCTTTGATCCTAAAAATATCTTCCCAAGCTAAAGTGGCCCCCCAGTATTCGGGGTCGATTTATGATTGGCTTCGAATACTGTCGTCACCGATTTGTAATTGGCCTTCGAATCTAAGTTAGCATGATTTACTAGTTGCCCCATTAAAAACCTTGCCGTAAAATCCATTTTGGGCCAAAACCGGTTCAAGAGAAAAAGAGTGCAGTGCGTTCTTTCAGACCTATTATCTTGTATTCCCCGATTCAGGGTACCTCGTTTGATACCTGCAAATGTTAATTGGATGATGCAAATAAAATAAAAAACAGGGTCGTACCTTAGCAGTAGTATCGTTTCAAATGACTTCTGTTCCAGTTATTTGGTAGTTGTTTACCATCCATGGTTCCGAGCTTGTAGGATCCCTTTCCGGTGATTTTAATGATGCAATAAGGTCCTTCCCATTTTGGTCCCAGCTTCCCTTTCTTCGAGTTCCATGTGTTTGGTGTAATCTTCCTTAGTACTAAGTCCCCGATATTGAAGTATTGAAGATTAGTCCTTCTGTTGTAATACCTTTCGATCCTTTGCTTCTGAGCAGCTAGTTGAACAAGGGCAGCTTTACGTCTTTCATCCAACAGTTCCAAGTTCGTATTCATAGTTTCGTAGTTCGATTCCTCTGTCGTATATCGGAACCTGACACTTGGCTCTCCGACCTTGACCGGTATCAAAGCCTCAGCACCATAAACCAGAGAAAAAGGGGTTGCTCAAGTGCTGGATTTCTCGGTCGTACGATATGCCCATAGGACTTCGGGTAATATTTCCTTCCATCTCCCCTTTGCATCGGTTAATCTCTTCTTGAGATTTCGAAGTATTGTTTTATTGGTAGATTCGGCTTGTCAGTTCCCACTGGGGTGATAGGGTGTCAATACGATTCTTTTGATCTTGTTATCTTCGAGGAATTTTGTCACTTTGCTACCGATGAATTGCTTCCCGTTGTCGCATACGATCTCGGCTGGCATCTCAAATCCACCTATGATGTGATACCAAATTAATTCGATCACTTCTTTTTCCCTAACCTTCTCATATGCCTGCGCTTCCACCCATTTAGAAAAATAATCAGTCATAAAGAGTATAAATTGAGTCTTACCTGGTGTATAGGAAAGAGGGCCAACGATGTCCATTCTCCATTTCATGAACGGCCACAGTGATAAGACTGAGTGGAGTGTCTCCCCGGGTTGATGGATAGAAACGGAACTTCTTAGAAAAGCTGCAAAGACGGGACTAGTTTCAAGCAGAATCCGAATAAAGAAAAAGGCAAGGTCGGAGCAAACGTCAGTTCGGGGCGTGCCTTTGGCATTCGTTACATTTTCGAACGAACTCCTTTGCATCCTTTTCCATGTCGATCCAATAGTAACCGACCCTGATTATTTTTCAAATTAGCAACTCGGCACCGGAATGGTTCCCGCAAGTACCTTTGTGGACCTCCCTTAAAATGTATTCAGTGTTGCCCAGTCCCAGACATATTGCGGGTGGGCTGTCAAATGTTCTTCTGAATAAGGTTCCGTCGTCGGACAGGATGAACCAGGCTGCCTTCGTACGCAAGGCCCTCGACTTTTTTGGATCCGAGGGGAGTTTTCGGAAACTGTGATATTCTATGTACTTGTTCCTCCAATCCCAAGTTAGACTTGTCGAATTGATTTCAGCATGGCCTTCTTCCACTACCGACCTTATGAGCTGTACAACCTTTCCAGAATCGATCTCGTCATCTTCGATTGACGATCCCAAGTTGGCGAGGGCGTCGGCCTCGCGGTTTTGATCTCGAGGTATATGTTGTAAGGTCCATTCCATGAACCGATGCAGCGTCACTTGCAGTTTGTCTAAGTATCTCTGCATTCGTCCCTCTCTGACCTCGAACATTCTATTGACTTGATTTACAACAAGAAGGGAGTCACACTTTGCTTCGATCACTTCCGCACCCAGGCTTTTGGCTAGTTCTAAGCCTGCAATCATGGCCTCATACTCTGCCTCGTTGTTAGTTAGTTTCACAGTCTTAATAGATTGTCGAATTGTGTTACCAGTTGGTGGCTCAACACGATGCCAAGTCCGGATCCCTTCACGTTCAAAGAACCATCTGTAAAAAGGGTCCATATTCTTGAAGGAGTTCCTGACCCAACTAACAACTCTCTTTTGACCTCGGGTATTAGGGACGGTGTAAAATTGGCCATAAAGTCCGTCAACACCTGAGATTTGATGGCGGTTCGAGGTCGATATTCAATGTCGTACCCACTTATTTCTATGGCCCATTTGGCCAATCGACCGGAGAGCTCGGTCTTATGCATCACGTTTCTTAATGGTTAAGTTGTTACGACGCATATGGGGTGACATTGGAAATACGACTTTAGTTTCCTAGAAGCGCTTAGCAAAGCGAGCGCCAGTTTTTCCAAGTAAAGATACCTAGTTTCGGCTTCGCCTAGGGTTCTCCTGACATAATAAATCAGAAATTAAGTACCTTGATTTTCACGTACTAGGACTCCGCTTACCGCTAGCTCCGAGACTGCCAGGTAAAGGTACAGTTGTTCGTCCACCTTCGGTGTATGAAGTAGCGGCAGGCTCGATAAATATCTTCTGAGCTCTTCTAAAGAATGTTGGCATTCCGGAGTCCATGAAAAGTTGTTCTTCTTTTTCAATAGAGCGAAGACCGGTGGCTTTTATCAGACGACCTCGAAATAAATTGCCCTAAAGCGGCTATCCGCCCGGTCAGCTTTTGTACGGCTTTCACTTTATCCACGACTGTGATGTCCTTGGTAGCCTTTATTTTTTCAGGGTTGATCTCGATTCCACGATTCGAGACCATGAATCCGAGGAATTTACCTAAACCCACACCGAACGCGCACTTTTCCGGGTTCAACTTCATGTTATACTGCTTCAACACACTGAATGTTTCCTGCAAATGGTTTAAATGGTCCTCTGCTCACAGGGACCTAACTAACATGTCGTCAATATAAACCTCCATTGTCTTTCCTAGTTATTTTTCGAACACTCGGTTTACTAAGCATTGGTATATGGGTCCAGCATTTTTTAATCCAAATGGCATTACATTATAACAGTATGTTCCATATTTAGTGATGAAGGAAGTTTTTTCCTGATCATCTGGGTCCATCCGTATTTGGTTGTATCCGGAGTATGCATCGAGAAAACTAAGGGTCTCATGGCCAGCGGTAGCATCGATCATGCGATCGATGTTGGGTAAGGGAAGAGAGTCTTTTGGACATGCTTTATTCATGTCTTTATAATCTACACAAATTCTTAATTTATTCCCTTTTTAGGGACTACTACTACGTTTGCCAACCATTCTGGGTATTTAACCTCCCGAATAGACCCTATCTTTAAAAGATTGGTTACCTCATCCTTGATGAACACATGTTTGATTTCGGACTGAGGCCTCCTTTTTTGTTTGAACGGATGGAACTTCGGATCTAGACTCAGCTTGTGAGTGGCTATCTCTGAAGGTATACTTCTTATATCGAGGTGGGACCAAGCGAAATAGTATTCGTTAGTTATGAGGAAACGGATAAGTTTTATCTTGAGCTCGGAGCTTAACCCCGAGCTCAGGTATACCTTTCGTTCGGGTAGGTCTTCTCACAGAGTGACTTGTTCCAGTTACTCGACAGTTGATTTGCTAGCATCAGAATCATCGGGGGTGATGAAAGATCGAGGAACTCCGTAATCATCATCCTCGACATCTACTTGCTTATCTACCTTTGCCGAAGATGATATCTGTGGTTGCTATTTTGTCTTGTTCTCGATCCTTTGGCTAGGAACCGCAGGTGTTGGTGTCATTTCTTCCACTGCGAACATCTCTTTTGCTGCTGGTTGCTCCCCGTAAACCGTTTTCACTGCATTGGGCGTTGTAAACTTCAGCACTTGGTGTAATGTCGAAGGTACAGCCCTCATATCATGGATCCATGGCCTTCCGAATAGAGCATTATACCTCATGTCCCCTCTAATCACACAGAATTTTGTGTCTCGAATGGTTCAAGAAGTATTTATCGGCAACGTTATTTCGCCCTTGGTGGTTTCACATGCCATATTGAACCCATTAAGTACTCAGACTGTACGAACGATCCGGTCCGTCAGGCCGAGCTGCTCCACGACCCATGATCGGATTATATTGGCCGAGCTACCTGGATCAAATAACACACGTTTTACTCTAACTTTGTGTATGATTACAGATATTACCAGTGCGTCATTGTAGGGTTGTGCAATTCCTTTTGCATCCTCCTCGTTAAAATATTAAGTCCCCTCCGTTGAGTAATTCCGAGTGCGTTTTTTCCTGGTGATGGATATTTTGGTGCGTTTCAGCATCGGACCTTGAGGGGTATCCACTCCACCGATAATCATGTTGATCGTATGTAGAGGTTCTTCCTGGCTTGTCTCTTTATTCCTATTTCCGAAGTGATTTTTTGCTCAGTCGCTCAAGAATTCTCGAAGGTGTCCACTGTCGAGTAACCGGGCTAATTCTTCCATGAATGGTCGGTAGTCTTCCGTTTTATGACCGTGAGTACCACGATATTTGCATATTTGATTAGGATCCCTTTGGGTTGGATCGAATTGCAATGGCCGAGGCCATTTAGTATCTGTGATGCGACCGATGGCAGATACGATGGTAACAGCATCAACATTAAAATTATACTCCGATAATCGAGGTGCTTCCTTATGCCCGATGGGCCTTTCAAAATTGCTTTTGGTCATGAGCCCCTGGTTGTTCTGACCTCGATCGGTTCTTATTTCATGTCTTGGGGAATGAAGCCCGGATACGCCGATTTTTCTGTCCCCATTATACGGTCGATGTCGCTCTCTATTCGGTCTTGGTTCGCGATAAGTTTCCCTTCGGATTTTGTCGTAAGTTCTAACGGGGTAAATGGATCACGAAGGGGATCCGAGCTGATCGTCTTCGACTCTGATCTTTGACTGGTATCGGTTATGTACATCAGCCCACATGACAGCAGGGTATTCTATTAAGTTCTGTTTAAGTTGCTGCAAACCCGCTGAGCTTCGAACATTTAGCCCCTGAGTGAAAGCTTGAACAGCCCAATCGTCTGTGACAGGTGGTAGGTCCATCCGTTCCATTTGGAACCGAGACACGAAATCTCTAAGCATCTCATTGTCCTTCTGCCTGACTTTGAAAAGGTCTGATTTTCGCGTCTCGACCTTGATGGCGCCTGCCTGTGCTTTTACAAAAGAATATGCTAGCATAGCAAATGAGTCAATAGAATTAGGGGGTAAGTTGTGATACTATGTCATGGCTCCTTTCGACAAGGTTTCCCCAAATTTCTTTAATAGAACGGATTCGATCTCGTCGTCCTCCAAGTCGTTCCCTTTGATAGCGCATGTATATGCGATTACATGCTCGTTTGGGTCGGTCGTTCCGTTGTATTTGGGTATTTCTAGCATACGAAATTTCTTAGGTATCGGTTTCGGAGCTGTGCTCGGTGGAAAAGGTTGTTGTACGAAGTTCTTGGAATCTAGACCTTTTAATATTGGGGGTGCTCCTGGGATTTGATCCACCCTGGAGTTGTAAGTTTCCACCTTCTTGTTATTCGCGTCGATGTTTTCTTCCCAGATTCTATTTGTTTAGTTAGTTCTTCGATCATCTTCATAATTCCAGGGTTTGCCCCCGATTCACCCTCGTTCAACCCTCCTGCAATCGGTCTATCTCTATGGGTAATTTCCCGGGAAGGGCCAGGTTCGATCTTGTAAGAGATTTGGCTTCGGTTTTGTAACTAAGCTATGGCGGCCTTCTAGGCTTGCAACATTTCAAAGATCATCCGGAGACTGATCTCGTCCCCTTCGTCATTTTAGGGATGTTGAGTCATCGATCGAGTTCCCCTATGAATGCTATTTGTAGGACCTGTGAGCTGATCTGCATCAAATGCCATTTGTGAATTGGCATCGATTGGAATTCCGTCACCGGGCGCTATGTTATTGTTTTCGCCTTGGTGATTGAACTCGTTATCAGCGTGCAGAGGTGTCGATTGAGAGTTTGGAATTTTCGTATTGTACCTAAAATCAAAAACACGTCAAAGAGCAAGCGTAAAACAATGTTTGTGATAAGAAATTGTATCAAGTATCCACTATTATCCTCAGCCCCACGGTGGGCGCCAAACTGTTTATCCTAAATTTTGGATAACAATTGAATTTATACGTGGTTTTAAGGATATGTGGCCTAATTTGATACAATCGATCAATAATATAGCGAAAATTGAAATTAAAGGATAAATAGAGAAGGAAAGCAAACCAACTAAGTTAGATACCTTTGACTATTGAATAATCTTTCTTTAGCAGAAACGGACTATAACGAGAATTGAAATAACAAAGTGATTTAAGAGAGTAATAAACTGTTTCTTTCTTTCTATTGATGATTCGTTTAAAACTGTGATGCCCTATAAACAGTTCCATCCTCCCTTTATATAGTGGGAAGACCATATATTTGGTAAATCGTTATACAAGGTAAAAAATCTCTATATAAGATAAAATATCTCCTAATTTGCTAACTAAACGATTCTATTGATCAGTGTCGAGATTCCCCACGTGATGCTTATCCCATCATGGATTTTTCGGTCTTCCGTCATTTAAGTTTAACGATCTACCCTTGGACATTTTCGGAGTCAAGCTCGATGGGCTTGGTATTTTCGAGCTTGGACATTCTGGCTTCGTATTCCAGTTCGATGACTTTTAGGCTCGATCTTCGATGCTACGAACTTCGAGCCTGATTTATCGAGCAATAGTTGAACTCGATGCTAACCGTATTAGGTCGATCCCGATTTTGACTACATATAGGTGGGTCCGACTTTGACCACATACAGGCGACTCAGTGATATTTGTACTATAAAACAAACTTCATTAAGAGCCCTTAAGAAGCCTAAAGTAAATTAATATTCATTTATTCATAATTAAAATTTTTAAAATTTTTGACATGCAGAGTTATTTTTTTCTTGGATTTCATTACCATCTAACTCAATTGGATTGGAGTATTTTTTATTTTAAGAATACTTTTCAACACCTTTTATTTGAATTTTCATTGTTTGACAGAAATTTATTAAGAGTATTTTTTTAGATTGTATTAAAGTTTCAATCATTCTCTTTTTGAACTTTCAGTAACATGATTTATAGATATTTCCTTGTAGATATGTATAAATTTTGATCTAGAAAAAGACAATAGAAATTTAAAACGATTAAACCTGATTCTAAAATTTGATAAATTAATGACTGATATCAAAATAAACCAATCTATGAGTGAGTTTCACTACTTCAATTTGCTTATGTGGCTACCCGTTAGATTATTAAGAGTATTAGCCCTTATTTCCTTGTTTTGAGACCTCTCTTAGCTCCATTTAATATTTTTTGATTTGCGTGCGTAGTCCGTGACTTTTTTCGAAAAGATTTTATGTGAAAATTCAAAGAAAAATATGATTTTGGCATTAAATATAACTTGAGTTGACTACAGTCAATTTTTTTTTTGTAAACGACCTCGGATCGGTATTTTGATGATCCTGGTAGGTCATATCGTAATTTTGAATTTGGGGCGTATGCCTGGAATTGAATTCGGAAGTCCCTAACTTGATTTGACTTGTTTTGCCGAAAGCTAGTAATTTGAAGTTTTAAAAATTTCTTAAGTTTGACCGTATGTTGACTTTATGGTTACCGGGTTTAGATATTGGTTCCGGGACTTGTTATACGTCCATTTTGCTATTTAAAATTTGTCTGCAAAATTTAGTGTAATTCGGAGTTGATTTGATATAATTCGGACGCTTAGATGAGATTCTAGTAGTTCTTAAGTTTCTTTGAAAATTTCATGCATTTTAATGCTCGATTCGTAATTGTAGGAGTTATTTGGGTATTTGGATCACGCGAGCAAGTTCCTATGATGTTGTTACACTTGTATGAATGTTATGGTTGGAGCCCGAGTGGCTCGGTTGAGTTTCGGACGCGTTTCGAATAAGTTTGGATGGTTTGAAGTCAGCTAGTGCCTCCAACTCTTGCGTTCTATTGCAGATCTCATATTTGCAAGGTCCTGGGATTGGGTAACCTCGCATTTGCGAAGCTTTTGTTTGCTTTTTGTAAACTGTGGCCGTTCTCTTTTGTGAAGGAAGTGGGCGCATTTGCAAGCACAGGACACTTGAGTCTGCCTCGCATTTGCGATAGGTGGTTGTCCGCATTTGCGAACATTATGTCTTATTTGTGACATCTGGTCTTCTGAAGCAGGGTTCGTATTTGCGACCTTTGTCTCGCGTTTGCGATGCTCGAAATCGCGATCTAGACTTCACAATTGCGACATCTGCAACTGGGTAAAATAGGAAAAAAGGGACTTAACTCATTTTACACCATTTCTCAACCCTAAACACTCTAGAGGCAATATTTCAAGAGAAGTTTTTTCCCAAAAGCATTGGTAAGCAACTTTAATCCATTACTTTTTAATTACCCATTACTTTTCATGTGATTTCAACATCAAATCTAGGATTTTCATGGTAGAAATTGAGAATTTTGTAAAATTGAGATTTAGACCTCAAATTGAGGTCGGATTTCAAAACAAATCACATAACCGGGCTCGGGGGTGAATGGATAATCAGGTTTTGGTCCGAACCTCGAATTTTGACCAAGCGAGCCCGAGATTGACTTTTGTTGACTTTTTCAAAAATTATAAAAATTGAACCTTTTTTATTAATGGGTAGTTTCTGAAGCTTATTTTGAACCGTTTGATCAATAACTTTCTAGATTTGGTTGGTTTAGAGGCTTGTTCAAAAGGCAAAGTCGTGGTTGATTGATTGTTTGGTTGCAGAGTGAGGTAAGTGTCGTGGTTAACCTTGACTTGAGGGATTAGGACTTGTTGGTCTATTTGCTACGTGTATTATGTGTGTGAATGACCTATATGTGAGGTGACGCATACATATGCATTAGTATTGAGTTAAAGCATGCGGGTAGGAATTGTTTCTTTGTTCTAAGTTATTTATTTGACTATGTTCTCCATGCTTAGGTTAGATTCTTGCTTTTTAATTAATCGCCTCATATTTATTGTTTATATTGAAGATGTTGGGAATTTTGAAAGATGAGTTTGTTATCATGGAACTATAATTGAAGTAAAATCATTTTTCCGCCTTGCATTTATTATTTGGATTTGTATTGTTGCTTGGTGAGGAAGAGTGAGAAGCACGAAGGGTGTTGTCATACCTTATTTGCATTCATCATCATATGTTGAGAGATTGTGAGAGTAAAAGCACGAAGGGCTATGCCGTGCCGGAGAGTAAAAGCACGAAGTGTGATGCCGTTCCATTTTATTATGATATCACATGGTGAGGACGAGAGTAAAAGCACGAAGGGTGATGTCGTACCATGTTTATTTCATTGCATTATTTGATTCCTAGATTGGTGATTTACTTGGTTATGTTGTTGCTTATTTTGTGATTTCGTACTGAATATTTTTATGATATTTCCCCTTTTGCATGTCCCCTCTCAGTTAATATTTTATCGTTCTACTTGTTATTTTGCTGCTCTATATGTATATTTGTACAGGGTTATATGTAGGTGTCTTGTCATAGCCTCATCGCTACCTCGTCGAGGTTAGGCTCGACACTTACAGAGTACATTGGGCCGGTTGTACTCATGCTACACTTCTGCACTTCTTGTGTAGATAATGGTATTGGTCCTAGGCGGTGTGTAGAGGTGCGTCTGCTCGGATCATATTTGTTATAGAGCTGCTGGCATTCACAGACCTTGAAGTCCTCTTCCGTTCCTATCTTTACTGTTTATCTCATTCGAACAGTTGTGTTTATTTCAAACTATCTTATAGACTTCTAGTTGCTCATGTACTTGTGACTCCTAATCTTTGGGAGTAATTAGCATCGCATTACTTTGGATGAACAGCTTACTTCAATTTGCTTACTTCAATGCATGAAAACACGAGAAAGCATAAAAATGAAGGTGCAATTTAAATTTTTCAATATCTTTTTTTTTCTTTGACAAAATATGTATATGTATATGCATGGGAAGAAGAAAAAAGAACATATGTACAAATATGAATTTAGAAGATATGACCTAGAAAAAAATGTGGATTGTCAAAATTATACATCTCTTTACATGTAAAGGCTCATTATACCCATGTCTCTTCCTTTAAGTATTCCTTTTTAATAACTACTTCAACATTGGGTAAAAATCACAATTTACAGGTGTACGTTTTTCGAGTAGACACGTGATAGTGATGATATGGTGGAGCTGAGTAGGAAAGAGTTAATACATATTGTGCAAATTTTGAGGACGTGAAGGTCGGGGAAGAGAACAAATTAATGGAGGGAGAGACTGACATTCAAGGAGCAGTTATAGAAATCAAAGCATTTATTCCCAATGTTATGCAGCCATCAAAGTGGAAATTTTATTCATCTTTAAGAAGACACGATTTGGGGATCTTGTCTCCTTAGATTTAGCTATAATATCATTATTTGTACTCAATATGGACACAAAATACTTAAATTACAAAGGCTAATATCCTTTCTCTCACTCTTTTAAACTTTATACGAGTGTTGTCAAGATTTTACAATTATTCTTGGTTCCGGTGGCAACAATCTAAAGTTCAGGATTGTTCTTTATTTAATTATATTTATTCTATTTCCTTTGTAATCACGTTTAAAAATTCAACCATACCTTTTTACGGGTAAACAGTTTGGTGCCCACTGTGGGGCCTAGACAATTGTGGTGTTATTTTGACCTGTTCATCTTATACTAACGTGCTTCAAAGTTTTTTGATTTAAGCATACTATAGTTATGACACACAATGATATCAACAACTTGCTCAACCTTGGTGTTGGAAACAACAACAAACCTGTGGACAATTTACATAAGGGGACTCCACTAGATGCTTCAACGAGTAAAACCCATATTGATTGGAATGAATCAACTCGAGCCGGAAGGGGGAGATACTCGACGTGTGAGGAGTCAAACTCCTAATGATTTGGATGACTCGTGGCCCATACCATAAAAGTTTTGAGAGTACAACAACATAAAATTATGAATCATCACTTAAGACAGGAGTAGATAATGATTGAACTTCGACAAGCATTATCGGTAGCATCAAACAATTCAAATGGTGGAGTTCGAGCCCTTATGGCATGCCTATAAATCAAATGACACTAAGAACCGGTAACATCATCACCAGAAGGGAGTTTAGATGAAACAACAAGCAAGCAGGCGGTGCAGGTAGTGGATATGTAAATCAAAACAATGCAGACGATCCTTTCAAGGCCAAATTCATAAGGTTCATGAGGGGAATAAATGCTCGAGACGATCATAATCCTAAGGAATTTCACACTCTGATGGATCAGATCCAGGGAGCACCTCCAATCCTGAGCGGCCCAGACTCGAAGAAATATATTCAATTGTTGTTCAAACCTAGTGTGGCTTGGGAGTTGATTCCAAAGAGATTCAAGATTCCACATATTCCAACATACATGTAACATCGGATCCACAGGAATATATTACAACCTACCTTACATATGTGAAGGGAAACGATTTGGTTACACATGAGATCGAATCAGTCTTGCTAAAGAAATTTTGCAAAACCCTAACGAAAGGGATTTTAACATGGTATTCACTTTTACCTGAACACTCAATTGATTCTTTTGAAATGCTTGCAGATTCTTCCATCAAAGCTCACGCTGGGGCGAGCAAAGGTCAAGCTAGGAAAATAGTATTATTAGAATCGCTCAAGGAGATTCAGAGTTGCTGCGAGAATTCGTGATCAGGTTTCATAAGGAGAGAATGTTATTGCTGGCAGTACTGGATGAAAGGGCAGCGAAAGCATTTACCAAAGGTCTCAATCCCTTAAGCTTTGATGCCTCAAAAAAGTTAAAGGAGAGTTTGATGGCATTTCAAGCAACCACATGGGTTGATGTCCATAATCACTATGAATCTGAAATTAGGATTGAAGATGATCAACTGGGTTCTTCGGTATCTTTCAAAGGTCAAAATCATGATCTAAAACTAGAAAGGTTCAAGGATGACCTCGATGCAGATTGAAGACCATCCAGGATCTGTTTTAATCGTATGTGTCAAACAAAATGTCAGATACACGGACATGACAAAGGCATGGAGTTAGAGGTTTAAAGTCATCGGAACGACCCAGAGCGGACAGGAGGATTGATCGCGGGCGAAGTAGCAAAAACTTACAAGATAAATAGCCATCGGAGTCCCAGAATTTAAGCTATCTCCGATTATCATATTACAATTTCAATATTAGCTTAGTGGAGTTGCTTTCTGCCATGTGGAACATAAAGGAAGCAATGTTCCCAAGACCAATTCAATCGGACCCCAGTCAGAGAGATCTTAATTTGTGGTGTGAATTCCATGATACACATGGTCATAGGACTAGGGACTGCTGGCATCTCCATGAAGAGATAGCAATGTTGTTGAAAAATGGTCATCTTAGATAGTTCTTAAGTGAGTGGGCTAAGAGTAATTACAGTAAGGTTCATGAAACAACAGAATCAGCAAAATCGGAAATGTCTCCTAGTCTCACAACAAGCATGATTTTCGGAGGAGTTGGGGTGAATAGGGTAACATTTTCTGTGGCAAGGAAGATGAAGATATTGGTCACTCATGGAAAGAGGATTCGGGAAGTACCAGAGGATGAAGAAATTATTTTTAATGATGAAGATGTGGATGGCCTTATTTTATCACATAATGATGCTCTCATAATATCTTTAAATATCTTACATTTTAAAATTAAGAGTGTGTTGGTTGAGCCAGGTAGTTCAGCCAATATTATTCAATTGAGAGTCAAAACAAGCAAAACTGACCGGTAACATAGTTCCAGCAACATAGCTTTTGGCTGGGTTCAACTTAACAAGTGTCACGACCCGAGGAGAGATCATGTTACCTACATACGCTGAAGAGGTGATGAAATCTACATTATTTGATGTTGTGGATGGTGATATGGGATATAACATGATTCTTGATAGTCCAGGTTCCACGATATGAAAGTTGTTCCATCAACTTATCACTAGTTGCTAAAGTTCACGACGCTATATGAAATTAAGCAGATTAGAGGTGATCCACTCGCTACAATGAAAATGAATGCAGTTATGTTGTCTAGAAGTAAGGCAGATGTAATCAATAAATAGCAATTACAAGTATCGGTGTCAACTTCCGATCCAATCCCGGAGGTAATGCCGAGAGAAAGCAATAATGAGGAGGAGACACCAGACATTTACCAGTTACCGAAAGATACGGATGCAACAAAATCAACCACAGAAGAACTTGAACATGTTATTTTGTTCAATGAGTTCCCGGAAATAAAGGTTACTTGGGAACGGGGTTAAGCTCCTAACTCAAACATAAAATTATTAAATTTCTTAAGGATAACGCTGATTGTTTTGCATGGTCACATTAGATATGACAGGAATTCCACTTGAAGTTGCAGTTCACAAGCTAAGGTTGGATCCCAAATTCCCTCGGGTAAAGCAGAAATAGTGGCCGATAGCCAAGGTCAGAAATAAGTTTGTTAGTGAGGAGGTAACCAGTTTACTTAATAGAGGTTCAATACGTAAAGTTCAATATCCTGATTGGCTAGCTAATGTTGTGGTAGTATAATAAAAGAACAACAAATTTAGGATGTGAATTGATTTTAAAGACTGGAATAAGACCTGCCCTAAAGACTCTTTCCCGTTGTCAAACATCGATCAAATGATTGATGTCACGGTTGGGCATGAGTTGATGAGTTTCCTTGATGTGTATTCCAGGTATAATCAAATAAGGATGCACTTGGAGGATAAAAAAAAATATCATTTATTACTTATTTGGTACTTATTGCTATAATATGATTCCTTTTGGGCTAAAATATGTTGGAGCCACCTACCAAAGGCTTGTGAATAAGATTTTGAGCGTTAAATTGGTAAAACTATGAAAGTTTATATTGATGACATGTTGGTTAAATCTCTTAGTGCAAGTGATCGTCTAACTCATCTACAAGAAATGTTTGACATCTTAAGAAAGTACAACATGAAGCTTAAAAGATCCAGACAAGATCAAAGCCATGGAAGACATTCCTAATCAATTGAATAGCGTAAAAGAAGTGAAAAAGTCAAGAGGATGATTGGCAGCTCTTAGTAGATTTATATCTAGATCCTTAGAAAAGTGTCACTGCTAATCATTGTTAAAAAAGAAGAATGACTTCTCTTGGACACTGAAATGCCTAAAGGATTTTAAAAAATACTTATCTAGCCCACCTTTGATGTCCAAACTAAAGGATGGAGAGCAATTATTAGTATACTTGGCGGTGTCGGAAGTAGAGATGTAGTTTTAGTCCGGAAAGATAAAAGTATGCAATTCCCTATTTATTATGTTAGTAAATTATTCTCATGTGCGGAAACTCGAAATCTACGCTTGAAAAAGTTGGCTTTAGCTCACATAGTTGCCTCTCAAAATTTTAGGCCCTACTTTCAATATCACCCTATAGTCTTTGTGATGACTTTTTCCTTGAGGAACGTCCTTCATAAATCTGAGTTATTGGATCAATTGGCTAAATGGGCGGTTGAAATTAGTGAATTGGATATTTAATATAAACCCCGTACTGCAATTAAATCATAAGTTTTGGCCGATTTTGTGACTGAATTTAGTCCGGGGATGAGCCTTTAGCTGCAAAAGAAGTAGTTTTGGTATCGGGGACAATGTCCGGAGTTTGGACCTTGTTTACGAATAGCGCATCCAACGTGAAAGGGTCCGGCCTCGTGATAGTATTAATTACTCCTTCGGGAGAAATCCTAAGGCAACTCATACAAACTGTTCCTTTAACGAACAATGAAGCTGAGTATGAGTCTATGGTTACAGGACTGGAATTAGCCCGGGGACTAGGCTTAGAGGTGATTGAAGTAAAGTGTGATTCGAACCTGGTGTTTAATAAGATATATGGGATTTTCGATGCTAAAGAAGAGCATATGCAGTAGTATTTAAACAAAGTCCAAGTTTTACTTTCCTAGGTCAAGGAGTGGTCAGTGATCGATATTCCAAGAGAGGAAAGCATGGACGTTGATGTGTTAGCTAACTTGGGTTCTTCAACAGAGATGACATGCACTAATTTCGGTGCAGTTGTACAGTTATTGCATTCAATCTTAATGTCATGGTTATTACGAAGTTAATTCATCAAATCTAGTCTGGGATTTAAGATATGAATTATTGAACATCTAAAACATGGCAAAGTGCCTGAGGATTCCAAAGCCTCCCCGGCACTCAGAACAAAAGTTTTCCGGTATTGTCTTGTTGATGGGGAACTATATTGGAGACTTTTCAGGGCCTATTGGCTCGATGCTTAGGACCATCGGAAGCTGATTTTGTAATGAGAGAAGTTCATGAAGGAGTTTGTGGAAATCACTCCGGAGCAAATTCATTGGTGCTCAAGTTAATGGGAGCCAGTTACTATTGACCCCGAATGGAGCAATATGCAAAGACATTTGTGCAAAAATGTGATAAATATCAACGTTATGCTCAGTTAGTACACTAGCCGATTGAACTTTTGCATTCAGTTGTATCGCCGGACCCGGACATGTAAAATTTCTTTTGATTTTAACTGATTATTTTAGTTGAAGCAGGTGCTTTCAACATGATTGGAGAATGAGAGGTGATAGATTTTATTTGGGATCACATTATTTGACAATTTGGAGCGCCAAAAGAGATTGCTTGTGACAATGGGCAACAATTCATAAGCTCCAAAGTCACAAAATTCTTAGAAAGGTTGAAGAATTTAAAAGGATCACGTCATCTCTGTGTCACCAAGTGCTAATGGTCAAGCAGAGTCAACGAATAACGTGATAAAGCCTCAAAAAGAAATTAGAAGATGCAAAAAGGCAGGTGGCTTGAGGAGTTACCAGAAGTACTATGAGCATATCGAACCATAGCACAATCAAGCACTGGAGAAACACCTTTTTTCCTTGTATATGGTATAGAAGCTTTGAATCTGGTTGACATAGGTGAACCGACTATGAGGTTCCCCAGAGCAAACGAGCAGGAAAATGATAAAGCAATGTTGCTTAAGCTGGATTTACTTGAGGAACACTGGATTTGGCTTATGTAAGGACGGTGGCATAGATGAAGAGAACTGAAAGGTATTAGGCAAAATTTTCATTATTTTAAAGTCAGGGACTTGGTCTTAAGAAAATTTAGTTGGGACCAAATTGGGAAGGACCTTACCGGATTTCTGCTATAACGGTAAAGGTTCATATTAACTGAAAGATCAACACAGAGTTAAATTATCAAGAAATTGAAATGTGACTCATCTTAAAAGATACTATTGTAGAAGATCGCTGATTATGCTGAAAGTACGCGCTGCTCTTTTTTCATTCGTCCAGCTTTTGTCCCAAGTGACCTTTCTGGTAAGATTTTTAGTGAGGTTGCAATATAAATCATACTACGGATATGAATTGCTAATAGCAATAAGAATTCTAGTGTTCGGCTCCTCATACTTTGTATTCGAACACTAGGGGGGGATACTCCTACCAAAATACTAAAAGTATCAATGCTAGCTTCAAAAGGTAACATAAGTATTCGGTAGCGCAGCAATAACGAGGACTGCTAAAATCGAGGAACATGCATTGAACTTAAAACTTCGATTGTTATGAACCACCTCAAGTCAAAATCGGGGACTATATGTCTAGTTCCATAGAAATAGGAAGTACAACTTAGCCACATGTATTCGCAGTTCATTTATTTTGAAAATATACAAATTTTCTTGTTTATGTAAATGTACTTCTAAAAATAGAAGAAATAAATGAAAGTCCTTTTGTTTTTATATCTTATTTCTTGTACAATATACATGGTGTTCCCTTTATTTGAATGTTGCTTAAACTTCAAATGCAAGTGCCGGAATGATCATGAGACGTCCTTTTCCAGAGCACTATAAACATAAGGACCATCTCTTATGAAACCTCTTTAGTTAAAGGTTAAAAACCAGAAGCACAAATACCCGATATTAAAAGTTGACCGATTGTGAAAATTTCCAGACTTTATCAATAGAAAAGCACAGATCAATAAGATATCTTTTGCTAAGTTAAGAAAGAAACATGTTTCTCATTTCAAAATTCTGGGGAAAAAATCGAGGCATGAATAGTTGCAAAAATTACAGTTACAAGAGTTGTCAAAGAAAACTTTGTAAAAACTTTCAATCTGCTTTATTAGCAGAGCTTGAAAGTTGAGAATCTTCTTCTGCATCTTTTGGGCTTGAAGGTTGTTCGTTTTCGGGCTCAACTTCTTCTCCTTCATCTTCATCCTCCTCTTCAGTTTTTGAGGACTCGGAGCAAGTGTCCGAAGAGGATAAAGCAGTGGGATGGGCAGGAATATTTTCAAAGGAGGTTGTCTCTAGAAAAAGAGCTTCGGCTATACAATCATCTATATTTTTAATGTCATTTTTGGCATCGTCTAGAGTCTTCCTTCTCATACTGTAAATGACATGAGTTTTCTCAAGAAAGAAAGAATCCTCTTGATCTCGGAATCTAGTTTGGAGTTTTTGGATCTTCAACTGCAACCGCTCATTGTCAACCATTAAAATTTTGTAGGCCTCGGATAGGTCAGTGTTGGTTTTGGCGTGTTCATGGTTTTGTTCCATGACCTTTCGGAGCCTTTCCTCTATTTTGGCTCTCTTTTCTTCTGCTATAGTAGCTTCGTCGGTCTTGGAACGTAAATTTTCTTCCAAGTAGCTGATTCTTTTCATGGAAGCAGACTTACGCTCGGTCACCGAATTAACAATATTTGCAATTCTGCCTAATCTTCAACTTATCAAGCTCGGCATGTATTTGAGTGGCTTCTTAACTATGACCACCTTTTCTTGCTTCGTTTGCTCCAGCTAGGCCTCGAGTTCACCATTTGAGCAAGTCTGGCTTCTAAGAATGAAAGGCATTCAGCGAGTTGATCCGGCTCAGATTGAAGCGCTTCCTTGTCAATTATCATCCTTTTCAAGCTTTCAGAGGCAAGAAGGTTAGCCAGTAAGGTTAATTTTAAAATTATCAGTGTTAGTGAGAAATAAGTAAAAAGAAGAAGAAAGGAAAATGAATGGCACCTGAGCAGAAAGATTCATGCTATTATTGGTTAAACATTCGGCAGAAAGGGAATCTATTTTTCTCCAATCCTTATCCATAGCGAGATGCTTCAAGTAATTGGTTACCCCAACCGGTTTGGAGAATAAGTGGCATTCATTCGAAACTAAAAAGGTAACACTACATTTACTATTAAGGTTTTGGTATGAAATCAAGAAAGGCATTTTCTATGTTCCCTTGATTAGGTGGGGGGGGCCGTGCAACTTGCTCTTGTTCGATGGATACTGGTGGCAGGACAAGAGCCGATAATGGAGCAGCATCTAAGTAGAACCCTTCTGACCAGTAGGGACAACCGCAGCCCGAAAATAGGATTCGTTCATTTCAGCTAATTCATACACTCAAACAAGTCCTTTCACGTCCTCTGATTGGTTTACTGGAGTTTTTCTTCTTCTTCTTTGAAGAGAAACAATTTCGGTGTCATCTTCGATTTCTTCTTTATCAAGGACCACTGTGTTCGGTCCTTCCTGGATCTCCTCTATGACCGGAAACTTTTCTTTAGCCTCATTCTTAGAGGGATATTTCCTTTTTGGTTTATTACCCTCAGGTTGGGGACTAATAGAAGACACATCTTCACCGGAAGCAAGAGCTGCGTCACAAGCCCTTTTCTGGTTAAGGACCTCTTAAAGCCATTGTTGGATATCTTTGGGTCGAGTGAAACCTTGATAGCAGGGTAAGCATATGACCCCTTTGGAAGGACTGAAGTAGTAGCATGAAAAGGCTAGTAAGCAGTTACCATATGAAAGCATATGTCAAGAAGGGAAAAATGAAGGTTTCTCACCGTGATTCTTGCCCTTATATTTTTTCTTTATTGAAATTTCCTTCCACGAGTGGAGTTCCGGCATGAAAGTATCCGAAATCTTTTGAACCTATTGGGTTCCGCTCTCTACTATTGAGGGAACCCAGAGAGTGGCTAAAATAGAAGAAGGAAAATTTTAAGAAAGAGTAAAGACAATTTCAAATTGTAAAAGAAAGAAGTATTTGAGAAAAATTACGAGTATATTCCAAGCTTCAGGAATGGGTGATGCTGATGCTGGTAAAATATCTCCAGGAGCAACAACAACAAACCTCTCCATCCAGCCACGATCATTGTCATCATTTATATGGCGATGTGATCACGCTTGCTGAGATTGATCACGCCTCCTCTGAAGATCTTAGGAGCATAGAGGTGAATCATATGCGCAAGAGTGAGTTTTTCATGTGTCCGGGGACACAAGTACCAGAGGCAAGCTACCGTAAATATCACCAATCCCACTTGAGCTAAACAGACTTGGTAGTTCCGGCAAAATTCTAGAATAATTAGGTCTAATTCCTTGCCAAATCTTAAAGTAAAACGTTGCATATAGACGAAATTAAACATACCGTGGTTTGCTGAAAGTTACCTTCTCAAATTCTCAGGGAGCTAAAACTTCAATGTTCTTCCAGTCACAATCTTCCTTTACAACAGGAATACTGGTTGGGCAAATAGACGAAGGATATTCACTAATTGCTCTGTTTCTGTCGTCGTCAGGGTCAGAGGAGGTATTTTGGACTTGGAGATCCTTTTTGAAAGACCATTTAGAAGGGATGAATGTGTTTGTTGTGGAAGGTTCAACATCAGAATTCTTGGACTTATTTTTCTTGGATGGTTCGTCGCTGATGCAAGTCCCGGCACCGGGGAATGAAGGTAGAGATGAAGTCATAGTAAGGTTGTGTTATTTAGTCGCAGAAGATGACTTCTTGGAGAAACAAATAACAGAAGACATGGTAATTAAGGAAGTAAAATTTCATATTCGAATTTGAAGGTTTTGCTGAGAAAAGGGAATTGCAGAGAAGTTCTAAAAAGACTCGATGAAGAGGTGCGAAAAAAGTGAAAGATGAAATTGGTGAAAAGAAAGGAAGTTTAAGCCAATTACTTACAACAATTAAGCCAGTTTAACAATGATATTTTAAAATATAGTTTAATATAAATGCCGAAATAAAGTTGAAACAATTCTCCCAAGACTAGGTAAGACAAAGTCACGAACTCTACAGAATACATAACATAACTCAAAGCACAATACTATTCGGATAGAGATTTGACAGTACAATCAAAGGAAAAGGACTCCAAGGGACTGCAACGAGCAAGCAACTCCACCTTGAATCCTCGCAATCAAGAAGCTAACTTTGCTTGAGTCTGTTATCTCCAACACCTGGATCTGCACAAAAATATGCAGTAGTGTAGTATGAGTACACCACGGTCGGTACCCAGTAAGTATCAAGACTCACCTCGGTGGAGTAATGACGAGGTACAAGTCAAGACACCTACTAGTCATAAAACCTGTGTAGTATTATCACGACCCAAAATCTCAACCCTTCATGATGGTGCCTAACACACCAGCTAGGCAAGCCAAAACTTAGCAATAAAGAACCAAAACATTATAAATCCGGAGTCATGAGCTCTAAAACGGAACACTAGTCTGAAACTAAACAATAATAACAATGTCTGAACTATAACAATAGTATGTAAGGAAAAGACATGTCAAAACTGCAACCAAGGATGCAGCTCTACCTCGCCTCTCGAAGATAGTCCAACAAGCAAGCATACTGCTGATAACTGGTCCCTACACCTGGATATACACAATTAAGTGCAGAGTATAGTATGAGTACAACCGACCCAGAATACTTAATAAATATCGTAACTAGGCTCGGCAAGGTAAAAGAAGCATGAATTATAAAATAATAGTAGCAAGTGGAGTACTAAAAGACCACTTCCCTATATGAATACCCTAAGGTCCCTAACTAATTGGAGCACCACGAGTAGTTTGAAGTGCGGACAGGGATGGCCGACTGACTGAGCCTCCCTCGTGATGGGTCAGAGCTGAAGAGTGGAATCCACTTAATCCTCCAGAACCTCGAGACCTCTTGGCCTCCTTATCCTCCCTCTCCTTACCTCGAATATGTTATAACCTCCTGGCAATGTCCACAAACTGCTGAACTCGCCATGCTGAATCTAAGACCATAATTGAGCCCCTCGATAAATATGCGGACTCGCTCTTTGACTGTAGGAACCAAGGTAGGTGCATGTCGGGACAGCTTACTGAACCTGATGGCTTACACCGACACTATCATAGTGCCCTAGCGTAGCTGCTCTAACTCTGTGCGCCACGCATCCCTGAGGGTTTGGGGGGACAAACTCCCTCAAAAACATCTATGAAAACTGAATCCAAGTGTGTGGTGCTGCATCAGATGGCCTACCCTCGTCATACACCTGCCACTACTGATATGCTACTCCCAACAACTAAAATATAGTAAAAGCAACTCCGCTCACCTCCACAATACCCATGGTGTGGAGAATACGGTGACACTTTTCTAGAAAACCCTACGTATCCTCGATAGTTGTGCCATTGAAAGTAGGTGGATCATACTTCTTGAACCTCTCAAGCCACTTCTGCTCCTCCTCTAATGCCTCTGTCTTGACCTCAGGCTGAACAGGAATAATAGGTTGTACCAGCACCACACCCGGAGTATGACCAACATTAGCCTACTGCTTTAGAGTACGAGCAACAAGAGTCGGAGCTCCTCCCCCAATCTATGAAGTAGCTGGTGCAACTGAGATTAATCCCGCCTGAGCCTATGTACCAAACATGCTTAGGAACTGCGATAAAGTCTCCTGAAGTCGGGGGTAGAAACAGGCGCCTCTGGTGCCTATCCCCCAACCAGAACTGCTGGTGGCTCCACAGTTGCTACTCTGGCAGGCGCAATAGCTGCGGCACGTGCCCTTTCTCTTCTCTACCTCGGCCCCGGCCTCTCGCGGCTCTATCAGGGTGTGGGGGTGTGTGCTCAGCTAATCTGGTAGTGCGTGTCCTCACCATTTGTGAGAGAATATAAATACAAAGGCTCAAACTCCAAAGCAATGAATCCGCATGATAAGAATAAAAGAAGTTGAATTTTACTAGTAGTTTCGTAGTCTCTCGAAGATAAGTACAGACGTCTCCGTACCGATCCACAAGACTCTACTAAACTTGCTCGTGACTTGTAGAACCTATGAACCTAGAGCTCTGATACTAACTTGTCACGACCCAAAATCACGTCTTAGTCGTCGTGATGGAACCTAGTCTCTAAGACTAGGTAAGCCGATTACTTACAACATTAAGCCAGTTTAACAATGATATTTTAAAATAGAGCTTAATATAAATACTGAAACAAAGGTGAAACAAGCCTACGACAATAATCACAATAATCTCCCAAGACTAGGTAATATAGAGTCACGAACTCTACTGAATACATAACATAACTCAAAGCATAATACTGTTCGAATAGAGATTTGACAGTACAATCAAAGTAAAAGGACTCCAAGGAACTGTGACAATCAAGCAGCTCTACCTTGAATCCTCACAATCAAGAAGCTAACTCTGCCTGAGTCCATTATCTCCAATACTTGGATTTGCACAAAATTGTGTAGAAGTGTAGTATGAATATACCACGGTCGGTACCAAGTGAGTATCAAGACTAACCTTGGTGGAGTAGTGACGAGGTATAGTAAGACACCTACTAGTCATAAAACCTTTGCAGCATATAAGTATAAAACTAATAATGGAAGCAAGAATCAGTAAATGACAACAAGGAATAAACATGTGATATAAACAGGAAATAATCCTAATACCATTAAAGAACCCGCGAGACCAAATAAGGAAACTAATGACGACCAAATAATCAAACTGTTCCAACACAAGTTTCACAACAAAATTGCTCTGAGATACCTCATCTACTAATCATAAGTCACGAGTTCCAAATCACAATTGTATACTCATGGCACCTCGTGTCCATATTATTAATCACAACCGCACGCACATCTCACGTGGCAATATCTCAATCCATCCGGCATGGTCAGATGCTCACTATCACAATTCGAGCGACGTGGTCACAGGCTCAATATCACAATGGAAGCAAATATTACAAGAATCCATGTGCATGATCAACAAATATCAAGTTTCATACTCCTGAATTAGTATGAGTGGCATGCTATGGTGTTTGCATGTGCAAGTGTACTATTACACTCCAAGTCAACAAGTAATATCAAAGACATCGAGTAGCTCATTGGAAACAACACAACAAGTCCCATAAGGTACACGACACACACAAGAAAATCATACCATCACACGAATATCATCAACATCATGCCCCCAGGCCAACACATATCATCCCAGACATAGCCACCCTTATCTCTCTGTATTGACAACATCATAACAGCGACCCTTATTCCTCCCAGACAATAAATCACAATAGCCACCCATATCACTCCGCATAATAGCCACCCTTATCGCTCCACCCAGACAATAAATCATAATAGCCACCCGCATTCTACATAATAGCCACCCTTATCGCTCCCGCCAAATAATGACACTATAGCCACCCATATCACTTCGCTCATACAGTATATCGATAGCCACCCGTATCACTCTGGCCTGACAATATCATTAGTCACTCGTATCGCTCTACACAATCAATAACTGTGAGACGCCACTCTTATGCTCCGCATAACAACAATCAATACACATAACAAAACGCACACGTGCTAATATCTCAATAACACAACATGTGAGCTTGTACCATAAGTTCCCATAGGCCACATCCCTTTCAAAACAACAATAACAATATCACCATAATACATAGCCCACGGCTCAACCACAATATGTAAAAGAATCTCAATAGTAACAAGATGAAATGAAGAAAAATAACTCAACAATGAAAAATACTCCATTAAACAACAACTTCAACTAAAATTGTTTAATGGCTTTCAATAACTTCAACTTCAATTGAACTTGAGAATAAACTCAATAATGAAGTTTTTTTCATGAAATGGCAACTTCGATCTCTATTATATGACATAAGCTAACAATGAAAGAGATGGCATGAACTAACAACTACGTTTAAATGCATAAGAATAACTTGACAACAAAGGGGTATCATGTAATAGTAATTTCAAATAAGAATAATTTAACAATAAAAGAGGTAACGTGACAATAAAAAGGAAACTACTTCAAATAAATCATATAAGAGTAAACTTGGCAAATAAAAGATAGAACATGCGCTAACAACATCAAATAAAACATGTAATAATAAACATGACAGAGGAATATAGAACATGAAATGACATATTCAATTAAAGCATACAGCGATAAATTTAACAAAGGAATGTAAAACATGTAATGACAAATCCAATTGAATGCATATAAGAAGCCTAAGAGTCTAATCCGGTCAATTTCAACATAATAGGCTGTGTACACACTCATCACCTCATTTACACGTCTTCCACATAATCCAAATAGTGCAATTAAATCAAATCATATGTGGTAGTTCTCCCACACAAATTTAGGTAAGATACTTACCTCAAAGAAGCTAAATCAATACTTTAAATAGACCTTCTCGTGTGAAACAACCTCCAGACGGCTCGAATCTAGCCAAAATAACATAACACCATAAATAAAAGCCATAGAAAATAAATTTCAGATAATAAATTTCGATCGTTAATGAAAACCAAAAGGTCCGGGCCCGCACCTCGGAACCCGACAAAACCCACAAAATCTGAACACCCATTCAGATACGAGTCCAACCATACCAAAATTATCCAATTTATGATATCAAATCGTCCTTCAAATCATCATTTTATATTCTAGAAAGTTTTTAGAAAAATCCTCAATTTCTCCAATTCAAATCACTAATTAAGTGATAAAAAACAAAGATGAAATCATGAAATATAACCGAATCCGAGTCAAGAATACTTACCCCAATCCAAATCGTGAAATTCCCTCCAAAATCTCCCAAAACCGATCTCTCTAAGTCAAAAAGTGATAAAAATATCATAACCCTCGAAATAGACTTTATATTCTGTCCAGGGATTTATACAGCGATCGTGGAAAAACTATCGCGATCGCGAAGAACAAATTTGCTCAGCTGCCAAGTAACTCTACGCAAACGCGACACAGAGGTCGCAAACGCGATGCCCAGAAAGGAACACCTACCCGAACGGGAGTACGAACTGTGAACGCGAAGGCTTATGCTGACCAACCCTAGGCTACCCTTCTACACGAACGCATACAGTTTCCCTCGCGAAGAGCTACATCTCTTTCTTCGCGAACGCGAAAAGTAACTGGTCCTACCTCCCAAAAGCCCTTAACAAAATATTTGGTTTGACTGATATGATATATATATATATATATATATATATATATATATATATATATGTATATGTATATGCAACATCATTATTTATCTATGTTTATATTTTAAAATTTTATTTTAATAAGGGAATGGTAATTTACAATTTGGTTAAGCCGACTAACATATTAAGAGTAAGACACATAGCAAAATTAGGACAAAGCTAATAAAAATTGCAATAAATTATTTTGGATTAATAAATTATATTTATATATCTATATCCATAGCCATATTCATATTCTATATGAATATTTTTTATATACATAAAATAAGTGAATATTTTGTGATATGGTGAAACCAAGTGGCAAGTTAATAAGAAGTCATTTGATAATTTTAGGATAAAATTATTAATTAATACTTAGAAAAAAATATTATTAATGGAAGTAATTAATATCAACTTTATCCTAAATTAAACGTAAATCTTCTATCTCCTTTTTTTTTTTTTTGGTTTGTTTTGTTTTTCATTTTCAGCTTTCATGTCTTACCAAAGGCTATTACATACCATACTTAAGAAAGTTAAAATAAATAATCGTAATACTGAACTTTACATTGGTAGATTACTAAGAAATGTCATATTGTGGATAAGGCCATGTTACTGAAGTCTAATAGATAAAACAAAAAAAAATTGAAGAATAAAAATAAATTAGAGATAATGTGAGGATATTTATACTAATAATTAGTTTTGAAAATAAATAAAATAAATATGCAACACTTAAAAATTATTGACTAATTGAAATAATTTAAGAATTTAGAGCAACAGTTTAAAAATAAATTAATATTTGTGCAAGATTAAAATTTACATATCTATTTATATTATATTTGGATAATGATATTAAATAAAGTGACAAGTTACTGAAAAACCACATGAAAATGTGATAATACTATATACTATTAGACTTTAAATATATACTTAGAATTATACCAATACTTTGAATTAGTTTAAATAAATAAATTAAATAGCTAGATAATACAATCATTGATTCATTTAAATGATAAAAGAGTCCCAAGTAAGAGGATAAAGTGCAAAAATACATTAAATTTCAAGAATAAAAAAATTAAATTATCAATGATTATTAAAAGGAAAATAATAAAGACATTAAGTCATTGGTAAACTAATAAAAAATCACGTAACAGTATGATAATATTAATTAATGAGTAATACAATAACTATAAGCAAAGAACAAAAATAAAAAATAAAAATGTAGAAAGATAAGACATATTTGAACTTGAGATGTAAATAGAGTCTTAGTAAGAATTTTATTAAAATAATGTGATATAGTATGCTCAACAAGATAGATCAGAACGTGACATGTTTAGTATTCTTTAATATTGATCGCGGAACGAAATTCAAGTAATAAAATCAAGAGATTAAAAAGAAAAAAAAAATAGCTTATCTACTACGAGATTTGAAAAATGATTTCATGTCCTCTCCTTTTTAATTCTAATGATTATCTATAATTTTTATGTGAAAGTTTAAATATTAGGGTAATTTGCACATAACCTAAATAGTACAAATCATAATTTGACACAGTTTGTGTCCGCGCATCACGCGAGTACTGTCATGGGCTGCTTTCTAGCCTCGCCCCATGACCCCTTGGACGCGCTCCGTGGCGTCCTAGAAAGTCTCCCAACACCTAGCGCCACGGTCGGCCCCGTGGTCTCGGTAGCGCCAAGTGACAAGCGCGCATGTGTCTCTGTCGCCCCACCGATACTCCTCGCCAGCGCCCAGCGACTGGCGAGTGCCAACAGTGCCGCACGTACAGATAATGTTGTGCACACCGATCCTGATCCAAGTGCCAGCACCCAGCCGCAGGCCGACACAAATAGTGTCGCGTGCGCCGACAGCACCACGTGCGCAGACCCTGATGCTCAAGACAAAGTTGCTGCAAACGGACTTGTTTCTATTGTAGAAGACTAAGGCCTTTTCATTGTAAATATAGAGTATGTTTACTTCATTTTTTTTTAGTGTGCTTCTACAGCTGATTTAGGTCAAGTCATGTAACTTTGATTTTATTTTTTTAAGCATTATTAGGGGGGATCAAGCATTCAAACATTCAAGCTAGCAAACATTTCTCTGTACTGGTGTCTCTCCCCTTCGACACCGCGTAGCATTTTGTAATAGTTTTCATTTCATCAATAATATCAGCTTTCATTCTCAATTGCTCATTTCAGTTCTCTCAATCGCTCACAACATTGGTTTCTCGTACGGCACTGACAATCTAGTCTAGTGTATAGAGGGGACCTCAGTTGGTGGACAGCAATTGCACTGACATCAATTTCTTAGCCTTATGTCGCCCTTCCAAGGAATCTCAGGAAGGCGCCGCATAACAGTTGGTATCAGAGCCTAGGCTCGTCATCGGATGAGAGAACGCATTGTCGTTACCACCATTTCTGACCATGGTGAATCATGGGGATCGTATCACGATCCTCGAAGAGACGGTTGACGTACTATGGCCCATCGTGGATACGGTGCCTGATTTAAGAACCAGCCTAGTACAAAGGTTGGACGACCTGGACCGTAGAATGCGGCAGGCCGAAGTTGAAATAGCAAACATCAATCGCGACTCTGAGGAAGTCTGGCAAACCGCAGCCGTCGAGGCAGCTGAAATTCATGGAAAATTCGAGGACCTCCAACAGGAGCGTGCTGAAGATTTAGCCCATCGAGAACATATTGGCAGAAGAGACAGCTCGACTCTTCTTCTGGGCATTGCCCAAAGACATCATTAGTGACTGCGACTCACGCTTCACTAGCAAATTTTGGGCCCATATCTTTGGGTGCCTCGGATCCAAATTGAGTCACAACTCAAGCTTTCATCAACAAGCAGATGGCCCAACAGAACGGTTCAATGACATAATATCTCCGCAACTTTGCAACTGGATCACAGAATAATTGGGTGAAGCTTTTGGATGCTGCTCAACTGTGCTTCAATTCACAAAAGTGCACCAATACAAACAAAAGTGCTTTTGAAATTGTTACCGGACAATAACCGCTACTCCCACAAAATGTGAATGCACCCAAACATGCCTAAATCTCCTCGAGCTACCAGTTTCTCAAAGGAATGGGAGCAAACTTTGGAGACAGTATGGAGCTATCTTGTCAAACCCAAGAGAGGGCAAAGAGGTATGCCGAAAAAAACCTTCACTTTGTCCAACATCAAACAGGAGATAAAGTGATGGTAAGAATCCCAAAGCGGTACTTGTTTGCAAAGAGGACCCATGATCCTTGACTATTACAAAAATACATCGGACCCTTGTCCATTGAAAGTCGCATTGGGAAGGCCACATACAAGGTCAATACCCTAGCCTGGTGGAAAATCCATCCAGCCTTCCATTTCAGCCGCCTCAAATCATTTCGAAATGACATGGAGCATCATTCTGAAAGCCACCCCACAAGACCGAGGGGAGTAGACCTCCCAGCCAACAAGAGCCTGACCAATCATCATCTTGCAGGTAAGGCTCCGAGGACGTCGCCAACTCAGATGGGGGAGAATGTCATGGGTTGCTTTCCAGCCTCGGCCCAGACCCCTTGAACACGCCCCGTGGCGTCCTGGCAAGCCTCCCAACGCTTAGCGCCACGGTCGGCCCTGTTGTCTCGGCAGCACCAAGTGACAAGCGTATATGTGCCTCTGTCGCCCCACCAATACTCCTCGCCAGCGCCCAACGGCTAGCGAGTACCAACAGTGCCCCGCGCACAGACAGTGCCGCGTGCGCTGATCCTGATCCAAGTGCCAGCGCCCAGCCGCAGGCCGACATAAATAGTGTCGCGCGCGCCGACAACACTGCGTGCACAGACCCTGATGCTTAAGACAAAGTTGCTGCAAACGGACTTATTTCTACCTTATAGAAGACTAAGTCCTTTTCATTGTAAATATAGAGTATGTTTATTTCATTTTCTTTTAGTGTGCTTCTATAGCTGATTTAGGTCAAGTCATATAACTTTAGTTTATTTTATTTAAGCATTATTAGGGGGAATCAAGCATTCAAACATTCAAGCAAGCAAACATTTTGCTGTACTGATGTCTCTCCCCCTCGACACCGCGTAGCCTTTTGTAATAGTTTTCATTTCATCAATACATTCAGCTTTCATTCTCAATTGCCAATTTCAGTTCTCTCAGTCGCCCACGATATTGGATTTCTGTCGGCACTGACAATCTAGTCTAACGTACGGAAGGTACTTTTATTGGCGGACAGCAATCATACTAACATCGATTGCTTAGCCTTACGTCTCCCTTCCAAGGAATCCCAGGAAGGCGCCACGTAACAGTACTAATATTAGTTATTATGACTAAGGCCCTAAGTACTTTTTTCTAAAAAGGATGTGTACAAATCTCAAAAGGGAAGATAATACAGACCAGAGGTACTATTAAGAAGAGTTCAATTCAATGCCCAAGTAAACGTAATTTGAACGATAATGTTACGAGTTCGGATGTCAATAATAAAATTGTACTCATATGTGATGGATGAAGCTTCCCAATACGGAAGGCAGATGTACGCAAATGGACAACTCAAAAGCAAAGCAACATTAAGGGCTGTTTGTATTTATGGGTAGGCACGAGTTTCCTAATATGGAAGGAAGTGCTTCAAATTGGCAACCCAAAAGGAAAGCACCATCGAGTGTTGTTTGTGTTTATACATAAAAATGAGTTTTGAGGGCCATGCAGCATTTACGTAGGTATAATCTGCTTTATTTTTAAGATTATAAATCTCATTCTATGTATGATGAGTTAAGTTAAACGATCCACTTATTGCTTTAGCATTTACTCATGAGTCATGTCCTATATTTTATTGCGAAAATAGCATGGGCTAGTCATTTTTTAGATAGATAATTGAAAAATAATTCGCGTTTGTAAAGTCATTGAAAAATAGTTATTATTTTGTTGAAACACGAAGCTCCTGCATATAAACTTCCAGTATATTATGTTGGAATTTCAGCACACGGAAAGTTCCAGCATAATATGTTAGATTATGGAGCTTCTGCGTATAAAATTACACCATATTATGCTAGAATTTTCCAGATTTTTAAGGATGTTGTTGTTCAGATTTTATCTTTACATAAAAAAGAATAGCTAAAATTTGATTACCTTTACACTTGTGTGGCTATTTTTCAATTAGCAGTTGTAAATTCAGATATTTCTGATTTTTTTCTCCTCATTTTATTCAACCACTCAGCCAGTCAGGTAGTTCATGACTTAAGAGAATATTGCTAGAAATTTGTCCTTCTTTTTCTTTTTACAAAATCACAATTCATAAGAGGATCAATAGTGATTTGGACCATCTTTTAACGTGATTTAAATCTTCAACCTTATCGGTTTGTGGTGGGGCACTTACCGTTTAAGCTAAACCTTGTTCCCAGTTTTTTATCGATTAGAGTGTGAAATTAAAATACTTTATAAATTTGTAGGATTAATTTGATATTTAGAGTGAGTTAACAGTTAGTATACGAAAATTATAGTTTTCAAGCTTAAATTTTTAAGGGTGAAATCAAGGCAAAACAGGTCCAACGCTAAAGGAAAATTAATGCACTAGATGCAAGCTCAATTAAGTTAACTTTAGAAAGAACATTAATCATATATAGAGGTGAATTAGGTTTATTTTATTTACTTTTCTTCCCGTTAGCATGAAGCTGAATTTTAAAGTGATTTGATACTTTGAGTTTGTTATATTCTTCACAGTTTCTCAAAATTATGAAAAGTATTTGATCTTTTGGTATGACTTTTTGTTTTGGAATTGAAAGGGGAACATCGAAAGGACTAATAGATTTCCCAAATTTGGTCGTGTCAGGGGACAAAAGTCAAATTGGTGAAAGAGTAAAGAAAAAAATAGACACCAAAGTCAGATTGTGAAAACGAAAACAATTTTGCTACACATGATTATAATATGTTACTATCCATTGATTGTGGTGATAATTTTAACTGATAAGGGCTTCTTCAACTCTTCACTCCAAATCTTTATTTCAAAATGGAGTAAACTAACTCCAACCGTTTACTATATTTTTTACTTCTCTTTTTGTGTTCTTTTTTTTCTTTTATATTATTATCTTTTAATTAAATTTTATTTTCTTCCTTCAACTAAACAAATTTTATCTTCTTTTTTTTAATATATTCATTCCATATAATTCATATTTCTTTCTTATATACCCATTTAAAATAAAAGTATTTATACTATAAATTTTTAAATAATATCATTTGTACGCAAATATTATAAATTATACATATTAATGAATAATTCAAATAAAAGTAAAATCATTGAGATACAAGATAATTCAATACATATTACATGTAGTTTAAAATTTAGTTTAAATACTACTTAAATATTCAACCTCCACCTCTAGTATACTCACATAAATAATTTATTAATGCATTACGAAGTGCAATAATGACATCTTCTAAAACTGCTAAAAGAGCTCGCTGCCGAACCATTGAAAACTTAGGAAAGGTATATTATGAAAATAATATGTATGAAATTGCCAATAATAGCATCTTCTGAAACTGCGAATTGGTTGAACTGGCAGTAAACAGAATTTTGTTAAATGTATTGCCAAATTGTACCTAAAAAGGTACAACAAGCTTGGATAGCTAAGGGTATAACCAAAATCCAGCATTACTCCGATGCCTGCAGATGATCAAAGTTCTTTTTCTTTTCCTCTACTTCTTTAAATTTTGTCCGCGAGTGAACCCGTGAATAGCGAGGTTTTCCAGTTAAAGTGATATTATTCGAAATGAGATTATTTATTTAATTATAGTCGCCACTTGAAATAATTGTTGTGGTGTCCCAAGTCACCGGTTTGTCTTAAAATTTCAAATCGAGGAAATTAACTTTATTATGGTCCACGAACACAGAACACCGGGTAAGAAATTCTGTTAATCCGGGAGAAGGTGTGAGACACTCCCGAGTTTCATGGTTTAGCACAGTCGCTTTTAATACTTGGCTTAATTATCTGAGTTATTACATGTTTAAAAATCTTTTGTGTTATCACTTCTATACCGCTTTTAATTATTTTAAATAATTATGAAATTTATTTAAACAAATCACGGTGTCACGCCCTTGTTATTTTTGTACGCATCGAAAATCACGCCACATGAAATGTACCCGTGATTTACAACATATTTATTTTATCATGATTATGCCACGGAAATTGTACCCATAATTCCGATGATTTATTATTAATTGCGCCGAAAACAAATTACGATGTTCATCTATTATTTATTTTCCTAAAGTTGAGATTAATATGAGACATAAAGTTTATAAAAATATTGTGTGAAGAATGAAGTAGATTAATTATGGAGATGTAGGCTAGCTTGTAGCCTTATAGTTTTGAGGCCTTTTAAAATCAATTCATTTGGCCTAATCTATTCAGCTAACTAACATTATAGATTTCTCAACACAAAGCCGACATATGTAATGGAAATTTGCTGCTAGTTTTCACACCAAACGACAACGAAACTAATGAAAACTAACCTTCAAAAATCATTCATTTATCATAACTAAGTGAACCTCCCTTTGGATCCAGTTGAAAGAAAAGATCGCTGGAGTAGTATTGAGGGGATGACTTATAGTGATTTTTTGGGGTTTTGGCAGGTGGCTAGGGACTGATTTGAGGCCTGTTTTGCAACTGGTTTTGGGGTTGAAACTGTAATTTTTCACGGCCGGAGATGATTGGTGTTTTGAAGATGCTTCACAGCTTTTGTTACTTCTTTTTTAATGAAATTTGAACTGATTTCGTGGTGGTTTGAGCAGCTGTTTTTTTGGCTTTTACTTGGCTGATTTTGCAGCAGCTATGGGGGTTTTGCTGGGGTCGTTTTTGAGCTGGAATTTGGGCTGAATTGAGGGATTGTTTTAAGCTTTTTCTACTTCATTTGGTGGCTGTTTCTGCTTGAGTAAAGGGGCTATTTTGGTAATGAAAATGGAGGTTTTCAATAGGGTTAATGAGGAAGGATGAGATGAAGAAGAAAGGGTGGCTATGGAGTTTTCAGGCGGCGGAGAAAGAATCCCATGAGGCCATGAACTAAGGCTATTTTTGCAGAAGAAGAGTTCCTCTCTTTTCCCTTTTCGTTCTTTTTACTAAAATGCCTCCTTCTCTGTTTTTTTGTCTTTTTTTGTCAGATCTCTTTTTCTATCCAAATTTTTGTGCTCTCTCTATCCGTCGTCTCTGTGTGTATATTTGTGAGTGTCTATATGATGTAAGGTGAATATTAAGGATAAGATGAAAGGAATGTGGAGAAAATATTTTTCCAACAAAACTGAAATGGTCAAAACGTGAGTCTGCCCATGTAATGCCATGAGAATTTTGGATAAAAAGGAATCAAACTTTGTTATGAAATGTTGTCATTTTGTGGTGAGGTGGCATAATCTCATTGGCTCACCCTTTTTTTTGGTTGATTTTCTTTTCTTGATAATAACTAAATAAAAACAAAACATACTCCTACTAAACTAAAAATAGCAAGATAACTCAATGTCTTATTTATTAATGCCTCTAACTTAGAAATTAAATTAAAACAGACATAAAACATATATTTTTTAAACTTTTCTTTCTTTGCAAATGAAGATAAAACTTATACTAAAAATGTGACTCTTTTTATTTTATTTTTTTTAATTTTCTTAAGTAAAACCTATAAAAGGGTAAAATGAAGTTTAAACATGTAAATTTAACTTTAAAATGATTTACATACTAAAAAGCGGTAAAATAAAATTTAAATATGATAAAAAAATTAGGTGCTTACAGCATGCCCCTCTTTGCTTGGAAACATGAAGAGTTTTTAAGCAAAGATAAGGTGAGCCATGTGACTAATTTTTGACTAAATCATTATTCAGAAGGAATGAAATAAGGGAAAAGAGTGCAATCGAATTCTAGTTGTGGACACCTACATATCCCGGGTTATAAGGGAATCAAGTCGTGTGTAGTTTAAAGGGAGTGGTTGGATAATGAGTTGCAAAGTTGAGTGAGGTTCCGTCGAGGCTTCGGTCCGTGGTCCTGTTATTACATCAAAATCAAAATCAAAAGGAACTAAACATGTCTATCAACTATGGGTTACAAAATTCCTATTTATAAGTCCTCTGAAGCTTGATATTGAGTCTTGAATGGTTCTTCATGTAGACTATTGATTTGAACCTTGATGCTTGCTAGCTGCAAGTACTAGTTCATTCTACTACAGCTTCTTTTGATAAAAAGGAAAATTCAGTGCTCGTGACTTCAGTCATGTCTTGAGCAGTTCATATTTTTTTATTCACTTATTTATTTTTGATTCACTTTTTCATTTTTCATTCTTGAATGAGACTTCTTCTTTTGGTCATCTCGAACCTTGTGCCTCGAGGTAAAACCTGCTCAGACACCAAAACAAAACACATGAACGAATTTTTTCTGCCCTAACTTTCATTGGAAAAATTTCGTGAGTTATTTGTAACAAAACTCTAAACTACTTCATTATTGAAAGCAATAAAAAGGTCAAGAATGGTGTACCCTAGGAAAACATGATTCTGATTGATTTTTTTTTTTTTTTGGGTGGAAGGTGTTCTCTTATTGTCAAATGATGTCTCAGCTAAGGATTGGCACATCTTACGTTGGTAAAATACGGTGAGGGAATGTTGTACCCTATATTAACAATGATATCAGGGAGTGGTGTACCCTGCATTTAAGATCAAATCAACTAGAAAATGGTGTACCCTATGCCAGAAAACACAACTAGGGATTGGTGTACCCTATACTGGTAAAGAGACTAGGGAGTAGTGTACCTTATGTTGGAAAAGGAGACTAGAGAATGGAGAACCTATGTCTAAAATAACATCAACTAGGGAGTGGAGACCCTATGTTAGAAAAGGAGACTAGGGAGTGGAGACCCTATGTTGGAAAAGAAGACTAGGGAGTGGAGACCCTATGTCTAAAATAACATCAACTAGGGAGTGGAGACCCTATGTTGAAAAATGCAGCTAGGGAATGGTGTACCCTATGCTAACATGCGACTGATTTTTTGTTTTAAAGCCAAAACATTTTTTAAAAAAAAAATAAATTGCCCCAATGCTTATTTTCTAAGGGCATGAATACTAGACCTTCTTCTTTTTCTTTTTTTTTCTTTTGTAAAATCCAGACTTCTTTTTTTTTTTTAATTATCCTAGGACAA
Source organism: Nicotiana obtusifolia (assembly GCA_002018475.1). NCBI lineage: Eukaryota > Viridiplantae > Streptophyta > Magnoliopsida > Solanales > Solanaceae > Nicotiana > Nicotiana obtusifolia. The sequence continues at coordinate 189,038 of MCJB01025866.1, forward strand.
AATTCATTAGACTAGGTTTTTTTTTTTAATCTTAGGAGAAAGATTCATCAGATTATAACGTATATCCTAGGAGAAAGAACATCCGACTAGGATTTCTATCCTAGGAGAGAGATTCATCAGACTAGGTTTCTTATCTTAGGAGAAAGATTTATCAGACCGAGACGTTTATCCTAGGAAAAAAGTCATCAGCTTAGGTTTCATATCTTAGGAGAAAGTTCATCAGACTAAGATTTCTATCCTAGGAGAAAGTTCATAAAACTAGGTTTACTTATCTTAGTAGAAAATATTCAGCAGACTAAGACATCTATCCTAGGAGAAATTTCATCAGACTAGGGCTTTTCTTATCGTAGGAGAAATATTCATCAGACTAAGACTTCTGTCTTAGGAAAAAGATTCATCAGGCTAGGTTTTCTTATTTTAGGAGAAAGATTCATCAGACTAAGACGTTTATCCTAAGAGAAAAATTCATCAAACTAGGTTTTCTGATCTTAATAGAAAGATTCATCAGACTATGATTTTTATTGGGAGAAAAATCCATCCGACTAGATAGTATTACCCTAGGAGGAAAATGCGAAGAGCAATGACATGATTTTATGCATACTAGAAAGAAAAATAAAGGCAAAGATTTGAGAAATTTCCCTTTGTCGGCTCTTCTCTTCTTTTCTTTTCTTCTTTCTCTTTTTTTTTTCATTTTTTCATCCTTTTTTTTTCTCTTCTTTTATCTCTTTTCTTTTATTTTCTATTTATTTTTCCTTGAACCACTTTCCTTGCACTGTTTTGTTGCTATTTCAAACAAAGAAATTTTTGTGAGTTTCAAAAGTGGTGGTCGATTTGTGGCCTTGAAGTATTTGGCGGCTTGGCTTTGTGATCATCCAACTTTGAAAAATCGACTGCTTTGGTAGTTGGCTGCAATGCTGGGAGACTTTGTTGTTGATTTCAAGAGACTTTTGCTCTGTATCAACCCTGATTGTTTCACACCCAGTACCATTTGTATTTATGGCTCAATCAGTCTTATCTCAGAAAAGAGATTTTTTTCTTAGATAATCTTTTCTGATATCTTGAATGGCTTTTGCTTTTGGAGCAATTTGTCTGTCAAAGAGAAACACAATTGGTGAGTGCCTTTTGCATGAAAAAGTCTATGCACACTTCATAGACTTTTTCAAGTACTACAGAGAGCCCCTGAGTAACCTTGAGGTTATCTTTGCTTGCTTTAGCCAAGTAGGCTGACAAGAGTCTTTTGGGGGAGCCTTTACATGAATCCTCAAGGTATGTTGACTGTAACAACTGCGTATGCTGGCCAAATTTACTTTATGCAACTGAAAAGCTGGTAGTAGATTTTGAAATCTTTTCTTGCTTGTTTTGACAAGGATTGACTCAGAGTGAAGGACATAATGATGCAAAGAAATAATATTAACAAGAAATGCCCATGTCGGGAAGGGCAGAAGGAAGAGTTTTTTTTCCAATAACTAGCCTTAATGATCATGACATGCATTTAGGACTTAACGGCCTAATCAATCAAACTGATCAAATCTTCCATTTTACCATTCTGATGACCTTTGAAGTCGGACTTGTTTGTGTCAATTCTTTGCATCAGCTTCATGACTCACTTTTAAATTGTGATGCCCCGAAGGGTTTTCACCAACCAGTTTCTCAAATTTATTTATCTCTATTTACCGTCGTCTTACAGTGCCCTTGAGGGTTTCACCAATAAGATTCTCTCATTTTTTTGTGGTTCTTTTTTTTTCCTTGTGTGAGCAACTTGACAGTGTTTTATATCGTGTGACAACTTTTTCTTGTTGCATGCATCTCTTGGCATTCTTGAAGGCTAATCAGGAGGTCTTTATTTTGAAGGTTTTTGGATAGGTTTGGAAAGAAGGGATGCCATAAGGCTCAAAGTAGAATGAAGGGGTCGTAGACTTACAACTCCTGGAATCGACTCTTTCAAAAGTGAAATAAGATCTTTGCCCCAGTTTCAGATACTGGGATTTTTGGAATTTTTCTTTTTCTTTTTCTTTTTTTTTAACTCTTATTTGGTTTGACCGAACCATGTAAGGCTGCATATGTATCCTTTTGTAAAGGAATCAGGTCAAACGTAGTTCAAATATTTGAGTTAAATATTTTTTTTTCATCTTTCTTTCTGTTTCTTTGTATTTTGTTTTCTTCTCTTTTTTGTTTTGACTTCTAACCCTAAACGTGATTCCAAAAGAGGGTGGTCAAAGAAAATAACGCAGGCTCAAAAGGGTTAGCGAAGGGTATAAAGTATTTGGATAGCATAAAAAGGGCCTCCCAACCTTGAGAACGCCAAACATAGTATCCTTTCGCGATCACAGCATTAATGAACATGCATGTCTTCTTGGTGTGTTGTGGTTGAAAGTCACTTTTCATCCATTAAAGTTAAACTTTCCATCGAACTTCAAATGATTCAACATCCTCAAATATGATCTTCACAAAGATTTTGAAGGTAAAGATCCTTAACCTCCACGGGTATAACTATTCTAGTTCCACTTGAATTTTACTAGGGCTTAATTCCAAGGTATTTCAACTCTTTTTTCATCCTCAAAAGTGTCTTTCTCAGTTATCCAATTCAAGACTAAATCAGTTTTCTAAGATCTGGCCAACGATTCTGCATGCATGTCATGTCACTAGAACTAGCAGGAAAAAATTTAAGCACAGAATGACACAAAAGGATAAATTGTGATTCATTGAGTAAAGGATGGAAGGGTTTGACAACAAGACAAACAACCTAAAATTCGAGTTACAACCCTAAAATAACCCATATAATAAAATAACAACAGAATAAACAGATAAGACGGACACAAACAAAATAGAGGGATAAAAGGGTTTGACTCAATAAAACAAATAAATCTGGATCACAATCCTGAAATAATCCAGGTAATAGAAAAACATCAAAACAAGCTACCAATATTCCTTCCTAGTGAGGAGAGAATGACTTTCAATTGCTAAGCTTGACATTTAGTCACAAATTTGCTTATCAGAATCACCAGGGCCTTCTCCAATTTCAATTTCATTAACTTCTATTAGCAAGTTTCTGGGAGGATTCTCATACTCCATGTCACCACGTATCATCCCCACAAACTGCGCGATATTCTGGGTGTCACTGTCTTGGATCACAATTAGTTTTTCCTGGATCATCCTTTCTATTTCTCTTTTCAAATCCTGACAGCATTCAACATTGTGCCCCTGGGCATTGGAATGGTATTCACACCTTTTATGCTTGCATGGGACTCTCCTATTGGTGTAAAATTATCTTTTCAACCTATGTTCCCCTCTATACCCCTGGCCTGGATGTGGGTTATAGGGCACTTGAAAATTTTGTGGAGGCTGGTGCATATTTTGCTGTGCTGGTGCTCGCCTTCTGGAGTGTCTTTGGTAGGTGGACAACATACTAAGGTGAAGCAACAGAGTATTGTGGGTTCTGAGGTAGATAATAGTGCTCATGGGAATCATCGGAAACCAGACGAGGCTGGTCATACCTTCGAGATGTTCTCCTAGGACCTCTTCTCAACCCTGATGTCATCATGATTTCTTCATCCTTCTTATTTGTGTCACTAAAATTAATAGATTCTATATGGATAGCCTGAGTTGCGGCTTTTAGAACTACGTGACTTATAATTATGCCTGTCTGAAGGCCATTCTCAACCATTTCCCTAATTTTGATTGCTTCCGAGAAGGATTTGCCTACTGCAGACATCATGTTTCGAAAATAATCTGGCTCTTGAGCCTGAAGGAAGACAGTGATCAACTCGTGTTCATCCGTGGGTGGCTTAACTCTAGCCGCCTACTCTCTCTATTTAATGGCATATTCCCTGAAACTTTCAGTTAGTTTCTTCTTCCGGTTTGAAAGGGAATTGCAGTCTGGGGCGATGTTGATGTTGTATTGGAATTGCCTGACAAAGACCCGGGCCATGTCATCCCAAACATGACAGGAAGAGGTGTCTTGATCAATAAACCATTCAGAGGCTACCCCTAATAAGGCTTTTCCCAAAATAAGCCATTAGTAGTTCTTCATTTCCTCCCGCACCTCTTAGCTGATTGTAATCCTTTTCAGGTGGGCTATGGGGTCGCCATGTCCATCATACTTTTCAAATTCGGGGATCTTGAAACTAGGTGGCAAACAAAAATTGCGAAACATACATAGATCCTTGAAGGTGATACTTTTCTGACCATCTTTCGGGCAGGCTTCTCAATCTTCGCAGGAAGATCAAATAGGTATGAGTGGTACTTAGGAGAATGGTATTGTTCTTGTTAGGTAGCAAATTATGGATCATGACTTTTCTTCTCTACCACTGTCGGTTGTGGGATGGTGAAGAGGGGCATAATAGTAGTGGTTGCCTTATTGGTTGTCAATGGCACACTTTGGGAACGCGCAATAGAATTTTCAGCTGTAGCCATACAGTTGGGATAAAGACTAAACCCAGATGGATGGAATTGATCAGACAATGAGACCGGAGTGGTAGTAGTCGAGATGGATATGAACTATGGGAAACCACGAATAGAAAAGGGCGATCCTTGGCCATTGGCCCATGCTTGACACGTTTCAGCCATTTGCTATTTCAGTATTCTATTTTCCTCAACCATAGTAGACTTTTGTTGAACCCTCTAACCCTGAGTCTCTTGAGCACTCGCAACAACTTCGGCATCAGTTGTCATTTTTTCCTTGGATATTGTGTTGTTAGCTTACCACAAACCGACCACCTCAAACTTTCTTCATAACTCAAAACAGAAGACACGTTAGAATGGACTCAGTCAGTCTTTATTATTATCATCATTATTATTTCTATTATTTTTTGGTCATAGTCTATCAAACCTGATGTGGGTTGCCTACGTATCATGTGGGAATATGAATCAGATCTTCCGTAGTTCGGGGAGATCAGGAATAAAAAAAAATTACCTCTTTTTTTTAATTTATAAAATTCAGACCACGAAGCTCCAAACAAAAGAATTTGGGATTTTGATATATTTTGTTTTAATTCTTAAAGAAAGACTTATGAAGAAGAATGAAAATATATTTTGATTTTGATTTTTTTTCGATAATTATTGAAAAGAAAGACTTCTAAAGAAGAAATAATTTTTTATTTTTTTGAATTTCAATGTTTTTTGGGAATTTCGAAAGAAAAACTTATGAAGAAGAAAGGAAATATTTTTGAATTTTTGGACTTTTATGTTAAAATTATGAAAGAAAGACTTCTAAAGAAAAAAAATATATTTTTGAATCTTGAATTTTCTTTTCAATTTTCGAAAGAAAAACTTCTGACGAAGAATGAAAATATTTTTGGAATTTTAGAAGAGAGTAAAAGAAAATATTTTTGGATTTCTAAAAATTGGGGTTTCGAAGAAAGACTTTTCTAAAGAAGGAAGTAAAGAAAAATATTTTTGGATTTTTTTAAAATTGTGGGTCAGAACCGATAAGGTTTTCCTATGTATCTCACATCCGATGAGAATCAGACTCGCATAGTTCGGTGGGAAGCGGAGAATATTTCAAAATCTCAATCAATTTTTCAACACCTTTTGAGTAAAATTTTGATACAATTCGATTTTTTAACACAGGAGTTTATGAGAACCGGTCAATCTCACTCTTTTTTTTCTCTTGGTTTTTCTCAATTTCTTTCCATGTTAGAAGCCGGTCAACATGCAAACCGAATCAAACAATGGACAAGTAGCACGTACGATGCACCAGGATGGTCTTTTTAATTTCGGGTACACCTGTCCTAGACGAATCCAACCCCTGTGTTGAGTCCCCTAAGTCAAATGCACGTGATGCGAACAAGCGTACCTACTAGGGATCCGCATGAGGCTATGTTCTTCTAGGCTTAAATCCCAAAGAGTGAGATGTTCTAGACCTGGCTTACCCGAGCGAAGGACTCAAGCCGGGAAGGGGGGGG
>MCJB01025866.1:202648-218736 GCA_002018475.1 Nicotiana obtusifolia
GGGGGGGGGGGGGGGGGATTAACTCTTCAACCAGAAAAAGCGGCTACTGCCAATTGTGACCTTTATCTTCACATAATGAACAACGAGTTTATACGTAAGTATTTACCGAGTCAAATTAACATAGTAATTTATCTAGTTTCTACTGAATACCATGACTGTACTGAAACCAAATATATTTCTTACTTTGGAGAAAGAATGAGAGAGGAAGGATTTGGTGGGGTCGGAGAATGCGTGGAACTGTTTCAAACCGCCACCGGCACTGGACGGGAGAACAACGGACACGTCGGCGAATATTCCGGTCATTTGCATCGACTATTAGTTGCGGAGGTGAGGGGGGAATCTTCTGGTTGGCTGCTGCTGTTGCTAAGCCAACGGTAGAGCCGCGATTTTGCTGATATCTTTTGCAGTGCACTTGGTTGCGTACGGAGGAAATATTAGTTGGTTACGTGGCATTCAAACAAAAGTATCTAATCTAGTCTGTTTTTTTTTTTTTCTTTTTCTTTTTAATATATTAAACTAATAGGAGTATTAGCACTGGAGCTATTTATATTAAGAGAAATTATTGTTGTATGCCTTCCAATTCAAACTATTTACCATTATATTCAAGTTCAAAGAATTTATTTATCTTATTTGATACGACCCAAACTGTTTACTCAACCCACTCAAGCGAATTCCCTCGTTTAATTTGCTTCGTTTAATTTGTCTGAAGATAAAATATTTACCCGGTCGTTACCTCCGCTTTTCAAAAACCCCATAGCTAAATCATAAAAAGTCCATCGGCAGTTACACACTTAGCCGTTCCATTGACGCGAATTTTTTTTTTATAGATTTTGTTTCTATCTTCTTCGAATAACAGTTGCTGGCGAAATTTTTAGATTTCAAAGTATATTTTGAGAAAGTGGGTTTTTAAAATCATAGGCTTTTTATGGGTTTATTTGTACTTTATTAATCGATGTATGTAGATTGTTACATTTCAGTATGGGTTGGAAGCATGCTGCATGTAGATGGTGGCACCATATAAAAAATTATTCTTCAAACCAAGTAGAGCTGAATCGGTTGCATCAGTTATGTCCGCTCCAAATTTTCTTTATTTACTGATTCTCCATTAGTGGTTAGTCGTATCGAAACCAAAAGTGAAAATGTAGAACCCATGAGTTTTGATTTTGAATAAGAGGGAAGAAAAGCCAAAAATATTGATGATTCTTCATAAGAGGGAACTCCCCGCCAATCAGTACTCGAAACAAATTCTGAACTAGCTATGACAGGTGATGCGGTGAATGATAAGGAAAAGTTAAAGTCGTTGAGGATTCGAAATTACAGGGAAGTCAACGTGAATTAGTGCCTGAAACAGAGCCTGAACTAGTCGATGATGGTTGTAGTGGGGTTCTCAAATAAAGAAGAGAAAAGTTGGTGTACCACCCAAGAAGGTAATTTTCTTAAAATTAGGTTTTGGGCTTTTGAACATATAGTACATTTTTATTTTTTGACTTTCCTGCATGCATTTGTATTATATTATAGTTTTTATAGTTATAGGCAGTTAGTGGAACGATCCCGTACAACTGTATACCCTGTTGGTGTAGCTATATACTATATTGGTATCATATGTTAGTTGGAACATCAGTTGTAGGAACGACCTCGTACAACTATTACCCTGTTGGTATAACTATATACTATATTGGTATCATATGCTAGTTGATTTTTTTTTTAATTGTATTAGCTGCGTTTAATTGGTACACTATTTGATTTTTCTTTAGTAATAGTAGATAGTACAGTATCTTGAAATTTTTAATTATAGGAACATGTGGTATATTGTTTGATTTTTCTTTATGCATGCGTATTATGTCATAATTTTTACAGTTATAGGCCGTTGTGAGAATGACCCCGTACAACCATATACCCTGTTAGTATAGCTATATATTATATTAGTATCATATGTTCATTGGAACCTTTTTTTGGTTGTATTAGCTGCATTGAAATGGTACACTATTTGATTTTCCTTTAGTAATTGTAGTATAGTATCTTGAATTTTCTTATTACATGAACATATGGTATATTGTTTGATTTTCCTTTATGCATGTGTATTATGTAATCATATATTTGATTTTTTTCTTTATGTGTTTGTTATATAATAATAATATAGTACATATCTTAAAATACTTTATTACATTAAGATGTGATACATTATTTTTTATTTCTCTCTTTATGCATGTGTAGTATGTAATAGTAGTATAGTCATATATAGTTGATAGGAATTAACCTGTAGAACTGTATCCCTGTTGGTATAGTTATATGCCATGTTAGTATCATATGGTAGTTGAAATGTTATTTGGTTGTTTTAACTGCCTTTTTAAGTGAATTCTATTATGAAACTATTTATATGAACATATATTGCAATACTAGAATTTTCTTGTTCCAATGGAAATAGATTACAAACCAAAGATATAGATTGGGATACCAAGTACGACATCATTTGTGAGTTGAAAGAGACGTTAACAAAGAAGCAACATCGGATATTTAGGAAACAGGCTTTGGATATTTTTTGGATCTGCCATCAGTCATTGTGCAAATTCGAGTTATGCACCATTTACTTACTAGGAAAGTACATCATTAGGTGAAAGATGAGATGTAGTTTGTAGTGAGCAATTCTAGGTTGCGTTTTGGTTTTGGTGAATTTGCACTCATTACTTGGCTGAAATATAAGGGTGATACAAGTATAGAGAACCCATAAAAGAATAGGCTGATTTCAAAATATTTGAAATTTCATCTGTGACATGACCCAACTAGTAGACTGTTTTATGAAGAAGAAATAGAAGTCAGATGATGATGCGTTGAGATAGCAGTTATTTATTTTGTGAACACCTTCTTACTTTCTATGGTCAAAACAAAGATTATTTCGCAGTTTTACATAGACTTGGTTGATTGGAGTGATTTTAATAATTATCCTTAGGATATAGACGTTTATAACGCTACTTTCAATTCGTGTTTCAACAAGTTTCGAGATAAGCCTTTTTTTTTATAGGCTCGGTGGCTTCCTGTTGGCTTTACAAATTTGGTTGTATGACTGCTGCCTAAATTTTTGATGGTCGCTATGCTAATCTTATTGGAACCAAATTTCTATAAATTCTAAATTGGGTAGTCAAAGAGCAGATACTGAATGAGCAAGTTACGTTGCGTATATTTAGCTTGCAACACGAGAATGTAATTTTCTCATATTTTTATTGTATATTTTAATGTTTTGGTACAGTAATATAGTCACAAGTAATTGTAGAAATATCTCAGAGAAATCATATACTAAGTTGGTATACATATGTATCATATTGGTATCATAAAGTATTAGGGATCGTTTTGCTACTTATGCATTTATTGCATCTTGAAATATTTTATTATCATTTTATTTCTAACTAGTGTCATTAATAATTGCAGCTTAAGAACATCTCCCCAGCAGATGCTGAGACATAACTTTTTGATGTGGATGATCTAAACTTGAAATTGAAGCTGATTGCACTGACAGTCAGCCTGATAGTTTTCAAAATTTTTGCACTCAACTACCAAAGACACAAAATATGCATCAAAGTACTGGAGGTAATTCCGAACCAAGCAATGCTGAAGTAATGGAAGAGTTAGAATATTTGAAACTTTTTATAGAGACCAGGTTTGTAGAGGTGCTTGCAGCTATATATCTCACAACGTAAGGCAAAAAGGAAATAAGCGAATAAAGCCTCTAAGACAATCCAAAATACATAATAAAGTGTAATAGGAGCAAGTAAGACTAACAGACAAGTGAAGACATAAGACAAGTATAAGCATCTATCTAATAACATGTAAAAGCATAGAGCAAGTAAGGCGGACAATAAATTAAGGCATGAATACATGGAAGCATAAAATATATAGTCATGTAACAAGTGAAGGCATGTATTGTACAAGTAAAGACATGTAGTAATTAAAATATGTAACAAGTAGGAACATGGAATAAATACATGCAAGATGTAAGTAAAGACAAGCAATTAAGTAGCCTGTCCCGCATGCTTAAACTCATAACAACGCATATACACTCGTCACCTTGCATATACGCCGTCCCCACACATAAATCAAGTAGCAAATAGAACAATCAAGTCCTAATTCCCTCAATTCAAGGTTAACCACGATACTTACCTCTTTCAAAAAACAAGTCAACAACAACGACTTTTAATTTAGAACAAGCCTCCGAACCAATTGAATCTAAATATCGTTCAAAAAATTCTAAACAAGCTTTAGAAACTACCCACTAATAAAAAAGATTCAATCTTTAACTAAATTGAAAAACTCAACCAAAGTCAACATGGGTCCACGTGGTGAAAATCCGAGAGTTGGACCAAATCGCGATTACCCATTCATCCCGAGCCCAAATATGTGATTTGTTTCGAAATACGATCTCAATTCGAGGTCTAAATCTCAATTTACAAAACTCCTAAATTCTATCCAAAATTCCTAATTTCTACCTTTAAACTACTAGATGTAAGGATAAAAATCTATGGGTGTTTAGGGAAAAAATCAAAACTAGATGAAAAGCACTAACCAATGAAGTTTGGAAGAAAATATCTTCAAAAATATCTCCAATCTGTGATCTAGGACACAAAAATGGTAGATGGGTGTCAGGTGCTATTCGCGTTCGCGGAGCACCTATCGCATTCGCGAAGTACATAGGCCAACTGGCCTTCACATTCGCGAGGTCTGCACCATGTGCCTGATGGCATCATCCCAGCCAAGCCTCTACATTCGCGTTCACAAGGTCGCATTCGCGATGAAGACCTCATCTGCCTTCCCTAAAGATCCCAAGTCTACGCGTTCGCGTGAGGGCTGCCGCATCCGCGACTGCCAGTGCCCCCAAGCCTTCGAGTTGGCAAGCTTCTCCTCGTGTTCGCGTAGAACAACCTGCTCCTGTCCCAAATTTCTCCATTGCGATTGCGATAAAGGCTTCGTGATCGCAAAGTACTAAGATACACCAGAAAACCAGCTAATTCTACAAGGCTAAAAATGATCTGAAATCAATCTTAAACTCACCCGAGCCCCTCGAACTCCAACCCGAATATTCACACAAGTGTAATAACATCATACAAACTCGCTTGCTAGCTCAAATCATAAACATCAAATATTCATCAAAACTCAGGATTTCAATTTTAATACTTTTTCAGTTTTCACATAATGCGCCGAAACACTCTCGAGTCACTTGGGTCGCTAACCAAACATGCGTACATATCCAAAACATCATACGAACCTACCGTAATCATCAAAACATCGATCTGAGCTTGTTTACCAAGAACGTTGACCATGGTAAACTCTAGTATTTTTTAAAGCCAATAATTTTTTTTTTAAATTTCACATATAAGCTTTCCAAAAAGCGATACGGACCACGCACGCAAGTCATATATTATCAAATAAAGCTATGGGAGGTCTAGACTAAGAAAAAGGAGATAGTAATCAAAATAACATATTAGGTTGTTACATGCTCCATCTCTAAAAGAAACGTTCGTCCTCGAATGAACATAGAAACATACCTAGACTAGTAAAAAGGTGCAGGTATCTACTTCTCATATCGGGCTCAAACTCCCATGTAGTCTCATCAATCGGCTAACTCCAATGCACTTTCACATAAGGAAGACTCTTAGATTTCAACTTTATAACCTGCCGGTCTAGAATAGCCACCGCCTCTTCCTTATATGTCAAATTTTCATCAAGTTGCACCATGCTGAAGCCTAAAACATGTGACCTATCCTCATGGTACTTCCGAGACATAGAAACGTGAAATATCGAATGTACTCTTGCTAGGCTATGAGGCAATGCAAGCTTATAAGAAACCTCCTCGACTCTCTCCAAAATCTCAAGCGGGCCAATAAACCTTGGGCTCGACTTGCCATTCTTCCAAACGGCATCACGCCCTTCATAGGCGACACTCGGTGAAGAACCTTCTCACTTTCCATGTAAGCCAAGTCTCGAACCTTTCGATCTGCATAAGTTTTTTGCCTGGACTCAACTGTATGAAGTCGCTCCTGAATCCCCTTAACACTTTCCAAAGCATCACGGACTAAATCTATGCCCAATCTAGCCTCACCGAGCTCAAACCAACCAACCATCGAATGACATCGCCTCCCATATAAGGCCTCGTACAGAGCCATCTAGATGCTCGACTGATAGTTGTTATTGTAGGAGAACTCCGCTGGAGGTAAAAACTGGTCCCACTAAAATCCATAGAGCATGCTCACAACATGTCTTCCAAATTTTGAATAGTGCGCTCAGACTGTCCGTTCATCTGAGGATGAAATACGATACTCAACTCGACCCACGTGCCTAACTCACACTGCATACCTCTCCAAAAGTGTAATGTGAACTGCGTTCTCTAGTCAAAAATGATCGAAATGGGCACACCATGCAGGCGGATAATATCCTAGATGTAGATCTGAGCCAACGCTTTGAAAAATAGGAAACCAAAATAAAGTGTGCAGACTTAGTTAACCGGTCCACAATAATCCAAACTACGTCATATTTCCTCATGGTCTGTGGTAAGCCTACCACAAAATCCATAATGGTGCACTCCCATTTCCACTCCGGTATCTCCAATCTCTGAGTCAACCTACTAGATTTTTGATGCTCATACTTCACCTGCCGACAATTCAAACACCGAGAGACATGACTGACGACATCTTTCTTCATTATTTGCCATAAATAGTGATATTTCAAGTCACGCAACATCTTTATGACACCTGGGTGAATGAAATAGCACAAAGTATGAGCCTCCTCAAGGATCACCTCTCTCAACCCATCAATATTCGGAACACAAATCCAGTCCTGAAGCCTCATGACACCATCATCACCAATCACAACCTCCTTGGCACCACCCCGATGCATCGTGTCTTTCAACACCAACAAGTGAGGATCATCAAACTGGCGAGCCTTGATACACTCTAACAACGATGACTGTGCCATAATCCAAGAAAAAACCTAGCTAGGCTCCGAAACATCCAACCTTACAAACCAATAGGCTAAATTCTGAGCATCCATGGCTAATGGCCTCTCCATTGCTGATAAATATGCCAAACTGCTCATGCTCTCTACTTTCCCACTCAATGCATCGGCCACCATGTTGGCCTTTTCCGGATGATATAATATGGTGATATCATAGTCTTTCAGCAACTCTAACAATCTCTGCTATCGCAGATTAAGGTCATTCAGCTTGAACAGGCACCGGAGACTCCGATGGTCTGCATAGACCTCACATTGAATGTCGTATAGGTAATGCCTCCAAATCTTGAGCGCATGAACACCGACTGCCAACTCCAAATAATGCACAGGGTTATTCTCTCATGAACCTTCAACTAATGAGATGCGTAGACAATCACCCTATTGTCCTGCATCAATACTGAGCCAAGCCCAATACCCAATGCATCATAATACACGGTGTAAGATCCTGAACCTGTAGGCAACACCAACACTAGAGTTGTAACTTGAGCTTCTAAAAGCTCACCTTACGCTCTTCGTACCATCTAAAAAGAGCGCCCTTCTGGGTCAACTTGATCAATGGGGTTGAGATAGATGAAAATCCCTCCAAGAACCGGCAATAATAATTCGCTAGACCCAAGAAGCTTCGAATCTCTGTAGCTGAAGTAGGCCTAGGCCAGTTTTGAACTACCTTAATCTTCTTAAGATCCAAATTGATACGCTCGGAAGATACAACATGATCCAAAAAGGCAACCGAGTCTAAACAGAACTAACACTTCGAAGACTTATCATATAACTAACGATCCTTCAAAGTCTAAAGAGCAATCTGAAGGTGATGTTCATGCTCCTCTCTACTGCCAGAGTAAATCAAAATATCATCAATGAAGACAATCACAAAGGAATCCAGATAAGTGAACACCTGGTTCATCAAATCCATAAAGATTGATGTAGCATTAGTCAAGCCAAATAATATCACCAGTAACTCATATTGACCATATCGAGTCCGAAAAGCTATCTTAGGGACACCAGATGCCTTAATCTTCGTCAATCTTAAGTCGTCAAATAAGTCAATCTTAGAAAACACCTTGACACCCTGAAGCTGGTCAAATAAGTCGTCAATCCTCAGCAACATATGCTTGTTCTTGATAGTGACCATGTTCAACTACCGATAATATATGCGCATCCTTATCGATTCGTTTTTTTTCTTCGCAAACAACACCGACGAACCCCAAGGCGAGACACTAGGTCTAATGAATCCCTTGTCAAGCAAATCTTACAACTGATTCCTTCAATTCTTTCAACTCAACTGGATCCATACGGTATGGTGGAATAGAAATAGGTTGGGTTCCCAGAACAAAATCAATACAAAAGTCGATATCCCTGTCGGGTGGCATATCCGACAAATCTGTAGGAAACACCTCAGGAAACTCACTCACAACCGGAACTGAATGCATGGAAGGAACCTTCACATTAGAATCACGGATATAAGAAAATTACACCAAACACCCCTTCTCGACCATATGCCGAGCCTTCGCATATGAAACCGCCCTGCTAGTGGAGTGACCAAGAGTCCCCCTCCCTTTAATCTTGGCAACCCCAGCATGGCTAAAATCACAATCTTGGCATGAAAATCCAAGATAGCGTGATATGCGGACAACCAATCCATACCAATAATAACCTCAAAATTCACCATATCCAACAATAGAAGGTCGACTACAGTATCATAACCATTAAAAGTAACCATACAAGACCTATACACCCGATCAACTACTATAGAATCTCCATCTGGTGTAGATACAAAAATAGGAACATCGAGGGAGTATAAAGACACGTAGGAATATGTAGTACCCAGATCAAACAACATAGAAGCTTCTATAACAGACTGAGATAATGCTTGTGATAACAGCGTCAGACGACTCCGCCTCAGGTTTAGTTGGAAATGCATAACAATGGGGCCGAGCCCTACCAAGCTAACCTCCACCTCTCAGACAGCCTCTCACTGACTGCTCTTCACCTCTAACTATTTGACCTCCACTTCGGGCTGCCTGACCCCCGCCTCCGGCTAGTTGAGCGAGTGATGGACAAACCGGTGCCAGAATCAGAGAACGAGTACCCTGCCATTGCATATTGCTCTGAAGTCTGGGACAATACCTCCTTATATGACCCATACCTCTACACTCAAAGCACTCTCTAGGCTGGCATAGCTGCACAAGATGCTAACTGCTCAGAATAGGACCCCATAAACACCGTGTCTGCATGAAGAACCATGAGACACCTAAAGTTCTGACTGCACCGGCCTGATAAGATGGCCTCTACCAAATGAACCCCTTCCTCCAGATGAGGTTTTCTGATTTTAGATGGTATAAGGATTCTTTTCTCACCAGGATCTATGGAAGACCAGATGGTAACCTTTTTTATTGAAAATAAAAATTCCTAGATAGTCTGCATCCCTCAGAGATTTAGTCAAAGAAGAACTCCAAATATAATACACCGGTGGTATTGTTCCTTATGAACAAATATCATATGGACAACTTCCACGACCCAAAATCCCACCATAGGGGTCATGATGGCACCTAATTTCTAAGATTAGGTAAGCCCATCATGAACGATCTCAATCAACATATAACAACTTCAAAATTTACTAAAAACTGAGAAATGCCATAACACAACCAAACAGAGAAACAACAGTCATCATCCCAAAACTCGGTACTACTCAGTCATAAGATCTACATGAAATACACAGCAAATCTCAAGAGTACAACACTGTTTGGAATACATAAATAGTAGGAAAATTAAGTAAGAGGGTGACTTTGAGGCTTTCAAACAGAACAACAGGAATACTTTCAAGTCTCCACCAAGCTTTAGCACATCTCCTTACGATCAGCTCGATCCGAAGTACTTGAATTAGCATAAAATATGCAGAAGCGCAGTATGAGAAGACCACAGTCAGTACCTAGTAAGTATCAAGATGAACCTTGGTGGAGTAGTGACGAGGTTCAAGTCAAGACACTCACAAGTCAAATAACTTGTATAAGATATCAAGGAAAACTAACAACAAAGTGCATAATGGAGAAAATATCAACAAATTCAAGCGTGTAACAACAGTGCAATGTAGAAAAATCCATCTTTGCCAATAAACTATCAAATGGAAACGGGGCATGTGATAACATATCAAAATCAACCAACAACTCATAAAAAAAAGACGGAATCATTTAAGAAACAAATATGTGATCAAATATCAACCACGTTCCAACACATGAACAACATCAAAGGAACACCCCGAAATGTCACATGTCACATAACATCCCAAACAAATCCACCGTTATTTCGCCGTATGCACATAATCAGTGGAATGCCTCCATTATGTCGCTGCATGCACATATAGCCACCCTTATCTCGCTGCATGCACATCACAATAAAATGCCTCCCTTATATCACCTCATACGCATCTCGCCACCCTTATACTCCATACAACAACAATGAACCCGCACAACAAGTTCACATGTGCCACAATATCACAAAACAAAAATAACCAAAGTCACTTCAAGATAGAAGCTCAGGATCAACAATAATATGCAAAAGAACATGAAAATGACATAAGAGTGCGGGGAGTATTCAATAATTAAACATGTTTCATACAGAAAACAACCTAATTTCTACACACTTACGTCTATTTACACACTTGTCACCTTGTGTACATGTCGTTTCACATAACAAAAATATGGTAATTAGACCAAATCCTAATGAGTAATTCTCCTACAAAAGGTTAGGAAGGATACTTACCTCAATTAGGCCCAATCAATACTCTAAAAATGCTTTTCCTTTAAAATTCACCTTTGTCTGGCTCCAATCTAGCCAAAAATGACTCAATAATATCAATTAATGCAAGAAAAATCAATTTCAATTAATAAAGTTGAAATCTTTATCTAATTCCCAAAAAGTGAACAAAAGTCAATCCCAGGCCCTCCCGGTCAAAACACGAGTCTAGGGATAAATCTCGACTTTCCAAAATCCCATGAGTCCAAATATGTGATTGGTTTTCGAATGCGAGTCCAAGTTGACTCTCAAATCTCAAATTTTCATTTTTTCAAGACATTGTCAAAAATTCATTTCAAATTTCATGATTTTGATGTTAAAATCCATAATAAATCAAGTTAGAATGTCAAAATTGGATGAAAATCACTTACCCAATAGCTTTGGTAGAAAATTCCCTCCTAAAATCGCCTCCATCGAGTCTAGGGCTCAAAATGTGATAAAATGAAAAAAGTCCTGAAATCCCATCTTTTAACCAGCTTTGGTCGCAAATGTGACCTGCGCAAACGCGACTCAAGGATCGCAAAATCGAACCCTATCTTCCCCAAGTAATGTCGCAAATGTGCAGAAAACTTCACATTTGCGAAGTTAGCTCATGTCGCAAAAGCTACCATTGGATCACATCCTTGCCCAAGTTCCCCTATCATAATTGCGAGGCTGACTTCACAACGAAGCCTGCTACCCCATCCCACCATCGCAATTGCGACCTGCACCTTACAAATGTGAAGTTCACAAATGCGAACTGGTTCTCGATCGCATTTGCGAGAGTGTAACACCAGCAACACTGAAGCATGTTCAAAACATCCCAAAACATGTCCAAAACTCACCCGAGCCCCCGGGGCTCTAAACCAAACATCCACACAAGTATATAAACATCATACGAACTCGCTCGCAAGCTCAAGACACCAAAATAACGTTCGAAATCATGAATCGAATACCAACACGCATCAAAATCAAAATTAAAATGAAAACTCAAGAACTTCTTAAATCACAACCAAGCGTCTGATTCCTATCAAACTAACTCGAAATAACACCAAACATTGCTCAAAAGTTCCAAATGACAAAATAGACCTATTACAAGTCCCAAAATAAAAATCTGATCCGGATAGCCACAAGGTCAACCTATAGTCAAACTTAAAAAATTTCTAAACTTTCAAACTGCCAACTTTCGGCAAAAAGAGCCAATTCATCCTAGGAACCTATGAATTTAATTTCAAGCATACGCCTAAGTCCAAAATTATCATACGAACCTATTGGCCCCATCAAAATTCCATTCTAGGATCATTTTCCACAAAAGTCAAACTTGTTCAATCCTTCCAACTTAAACTTCTAAACTAGGACCTAAATGTTCCAAATCAATCCAAAAACCTCCCCAAAACCCAACCAACCATCCCCACAAGTCAGATAGACACAAATGCACATATAGGAAGCTTTAATTTTGGAAAACGGGGCTCAAATGCACAAAATGACCAGTCGTGTTGTTACATTCTCCCCCTTCTAAACAAATATTCATCCTCGAACGAGTATAGAGACATACCTGAAGTGCCAAAAAGGTGAGGACATTGGCTCCGCATATTATGCTCAGTCTCCCAAGTTGCCTCCTAGATGAAATAGGTGAGGACATTAGACCTTCATCGATGAAATATTTTTCAACCTCAGCTTTCGGACCTGCCTGCCCAAAATAGCCACCGGCTCCTCAACATAGGTCAAATCCTCGTCCAACTGCAACGAGCTAGAATCTAACACATGTGAGAGATCATCATAGTACTTCCGAAGCATGGAACATGGAACATTGGGTGAACTCCTGATAAGTTGGGTGGCAAATCAAGTATGTAGGCCACCTCACCAACTGTCTTTAGATCCCTAAAAGGGCCAATATACCGAGGATCAACTTTCCCTTCTTCCCGAACCTCATCACACCCTTCATGGGCAAAACTCTGAGTAGAACCCTCTCGCCCACCATGAATGCCACATCACAAGCCTTCCTATCATCATAACTCTTCTTCTTGTACTGCATTGTACGAAGCCGCTCCTGAATCAATTTCACCTTCTCCAAAGCATCACAAACCAAATTAGTGCCCAAAAACCTAGACTCCCTAGGTTCAAGCCAGCCAAACAGTGAAAGACATCGCCTCCCATACAAGGCCTCATACGGAGCCATCTGGATACTCGACTAGTAGCTGTTATTGTAGGCGAAATCTGTTAGCAGTAGAAACTAATACCACTGACCCCTGGAATTAATGACACGGGCTTTCAACATGCCCTCTAATACCTGAATAGTATGCTAGGACTGCCGGTCCATCTGTGGATAAAATACCGTACTCAGCTTGACCTATGTGCCCAAATCACGATGCGTGATTCTCCAAAATACAATGTGAACTGTATGCCTCGATCCGAGATAATAGACACTGGCCATCCATGCAGGCGAACGATCTCTCTAAGATAAATCCGAGCCAGCTACTCTGAAGAGTAGGTAGTCATGACTGGAATGAAGTGCACACACTTGGTCAGTCTATCCACAATGACCCACACAATGTCAAATCTCCTCAAGATCGATGGCAGCCCACCATAGTAATGTGTTCCCACTTCCACTTCGAAATGTCTAGCCTCTAAAGCAAACCATCCGATCTCTGATGCTCATACTTAACTTGTTGATAGTTCAAATAACGTGCCACATATGCAACAATATCTTTCTTTATTCTTCTCCACTAGTAGTGCTGCTTCAAATCATGGAATATCTTTGCAGCACCTTGAATGGAATACCGCAAAATATGGGCATCCTCAAGAACCAGCTCCTGCAATCCATCTATACTGGGCATGCAAATATGGCCCTGAAGCCTCAATACTCCATCTTCATCAATAGTAACCTCCTTAGCATCACTGTGTTGCACCATGTCCTTAAGGATAAGCTAGTGGGGATCATCATATTGATGCGCCTTAATGCGCTCAAACAAGGGCGATTGTGATACAACATAAGCAAGAATCATGCTAGGCTTCAAAATATCCAACCTCACGAACTTGTTGGCCAAAGCCTGAACATCCAAAACTAATGGTCTCTCCTCAGCTGGGATAAAAGCAAGGCTCCCCATGCTCTCCGCCTTCCTACTCAAAGCGTCGGCCACCAGATTGGCCTTTCCAAGATAATAAAGAATGGTGATATAGTAGTCCTTTTAGTAGATCTAACCACCTCTGTTGCCTTAAGTTCAAGTCCTTTTGTTTGAATAGGTTCTATAGACTCTGGTGATCTGTGTATACCTTACACAACACACCACAAAGGTAGTGCCTCCAAATCATGAGCGCGTGAACATTGGCTGCTAACTCCAAATCGTGCACTGGGTAGTTCTTCTCATGGGGTTTCAACTGACGCGAAGCATAAACAATCACCCTACTATCTTGCACCAATACAAACCCATTGCCAATCCATGAAGCATCATAGTAGACGATATATGAACCCGATGCTGAGGGCAAAACTAGAACTGGAGCTGTAGTCAAGGCAGTCTTGAGCTTCTGAAATCTCTCCTCACACTCGTTAAACCACCTAAATCAGGAACCCTTCTGAGTTAATCTAGTCGAAAGAGCTATAGTGGATGAGAAACTCTCCATGAAACGGAGATAATATCCACCTAAACCTAGAAAACACCGGATCTCGGTAGCGATAGAAGGTCTGGGCTAACTTTGAATTGCCTCAATATTTTTGGACCCACCTTAATCCCCTCACTAGACACCACGTGACCAAGAATGCTACCGAGTCTAATTAAAACTTGCACTTGGAGAATTTAGCATATAGCTTCTTCTCCCTCAAAGTCCCGAACACGATCCTTAAGTGCTGCTCATGCTCCTCTCCGCTATGAGAATATACTAGTAATCATCAATAAACACAATGACGAAGGAATCTAGGTACAGATGAAACACGCAGTTCATCAAGTGCATGAAGGTTGCTGGGGTACTGTTCAGCCCAAAAAACATCACCAAGGACTCATAATGTCCATAACGGGTCTTGAAAGCCATCTTAGGAATATTTGAAGCCTTGATCTTCAACTGGTGTTACCCCGATCTCAAGTCAATCTTTGAGAATACACTAGCACCCTGAAGCTGATCAAATAAATCATCAATACGTGGTAATGGGTACTTGTTCTTGATAGTAACCTTGTTCAGTTGCTTGTAGTTAAAGCACATCCTCATAGAACTGTCTTTCTTCTTCACAAATAGAATTGGAGCACCCCAAGGTGAAACAGTCGGTATGATGAAACCTTTATCTAACAACTCCTGAAGTTGTTCCTTTAATTCCTTGAACTTCGTTAGTGCCATATGATACAGTAGGATAGAGATGGGCTGAGTGTCCGGCACCAGATCAATACCAAAACCAGTGTCCCTCGGGTGGCATGCCCGGTAGGTCTGTTGGAAACACATATGGGAACTCCCTCACTATCGGAACTATCTCAACGGTAGGAGTATCAACTCTAACATCCCTCACAAAGGCTAAATACGCCAAGCAACCCTTCTCAACCATTCGTAGAGCCTTCAGAAAAAACACCACCCTACTAGGAACATGACCCGAGGAACCTCTCCACTCCAACCTCGTCAACCCCGGCATAGCCAACGTCAAGGTCTTAGCGTGAC
Source organism: Nicotiana obtusifolia (assembly GCA_002018475.1). Lineage (NCBI taxonomy): Eukaryota > Viridiplantae > Streptophyta > Magnoliopsida > Solanales > Solanaceae > Nicotiana > Nicotiana obtusifolia. The sequence continues at coordinate 218,054 of MCJB01025866.1, forward strand.
TTCCCTATCCCCCATCTCTTGCCCGCGGATACACTCCAACCTCCTAACATTTTCCACAACCTGATGGAATGGAGTCTCAGTCTCCAACTCCTGTGCCATCCTAAATCTGAGGCTATAAACGAGTCCCTTAATAAATCTGCGGATTTTTTATCTATCAGTGGAAACCAAAGCAGGTGCACGACAAGATTACTCCGTAAACCTCATAGCATAATCGGACACAATCATACTCCCCTGGCGCAATTGCTCAAAATCGGTGCGCAACTCATCCCTATGGGCCTATGGAATGAACTCCCTCAAGAAGAGATCAGTGAATTGGGACCAAGTACGTGGCGCTGCACCAGCTGGCCTACTCACCTCATAAGTCTTCCGCCATTTATATACCAGCCCTGTCAGATGGAAAGCAGTAAGGTCGACCCCGCTCAACTCTACCAATCCGATAGCACACAGGATACAGTGACACTGGTCTAAGAAACCCTGTGCATCCTCAGAAGCTATGCCATTGAAATGAGAAGGATGATACTTCTGGAACCTCTCTAACATCTTCTGCTCCTCAACTGACGCTACAGGCTCGACTTGGGGCTGAACTGCAATCATGGGCTGCACTGGTATAACACCCATATCCTGGTCAACATGATCCCGCTACTCTGGAGTATGTGTAGCGGGAGTTTGGACCCCCCCCCCCC